>JAJHSJ010000003.1:105790533-105860725 GCA_021015155.1 Magnolia officinalis
TTGTGCGAAGACGAGCGCCGACGCGCCTAGAGCTCCGAGTTGTACGAACGGTTTATGTGAGATCAAAGTTACATGGTCCCACAATGATATATTTATTATATCCATGCATTTCATTCATTTTTAGAGAATTAGTGGAAAAAATGAACGGAAAGCTCAAATGGACAACACCAAAAATAACAGCGAGCCGTTAAAAATTTCGTAGGGCCACCGTAACGTTGAAGAGAAAAAAAAATATTTCAGGTTGATCAGAAACTTCTGTGACCTCAAAAGGTTTTCAATGGTAGACGTTTAATCCTCCACTGGTTTTTGCTGTGATACAATTGATCTTTAGATCTGACTTATTTTTCGGATCAAGCCTTAAAACGAGCTCGCCATATGGTTGGACGGTTTGGATATAATACATACCTCATCATTTGACCCACAAAACTTGCTGACGTGTGGTACACCAGCCAATCCGCTTCCATCAAAAGTTGTTTTTTTTGCCTCTTAAAACTAGCAACCATAGCGAATGGAGTGAAGAAGAAAAGTGAGGAGAGTGGTAGGGTGTATGGATCTCCATCTTCAGAAACGAAGAAAAGGAGTGAAAAAGAATGAGCGAGGAGAGAAATCGGATGTCTCCATCTCGATTCATCATCAGATCCCTCATTTTCTATCTCCCAATAACAACTCAGTAAAAAAGAAGAATCCGAAATCGGTACTCTCTTACCACAATTCAAACTCGGATTTCCATCTTCTCCTTTCTGATGCTTCATTACTTGATAATCTAGGGTTTCCATCTAATCCTTTTGATCTTGAATTTGATCTTCTCTTTTCCTTTTCGATTTTCGGTTCTTCTATTTATTTTTTCTCTCTTTCATGAATTTTCAGCTTTTCTATTGAAATCTTGTGGAAATCCTCTCTGGAGGTGAGAAATCTGAGGAAAGAAGAAAGACCTAGATGAGGAGCCTTCTTTTTGTGTGATTCTGCCTAGTGACCTTGTAAAACTCAAAGCAATTTTCCTCCAAGTAGTTTCTTTTGTCCTGTGTAGATATTATTTTTGAAATTTGCGTTAGATCCAGTCATATAAGTGAAAAAAACTCTACGGATTTGCCTCAAAACGACTGTTTTAGTCTCTATATCTGCTCTTTTTTGAGGTTCTAACACAGACCAAATGTCCAATAGCTGAGAAGCCTCATCAGCCTACATATTTGCATCCAAGTCGAAACAGCTTCTTTAGTCTCCTACTGTTGTTACATTGTGAGATTCGTTTCAAAAAAAACCACAGGGAGTCTGCCTTTGATCTCATACAGAACAGTAGGGATTTTCTCCATCTGGTTGGTTTGATCCCATAGAGCTGTTCTGTAACTCTACACGCACTTTTGGCTATTTTTCTGGTGAGTTAGTTGCAGAGTGACAACAAAAAAAAAATGTCGTCGGCATTTCTACATCAGAGGCAGCAGCAGCAGCCTCTGGTGAACCCTTATCCTATTTCGCCCCGGTCTCCAGTTGGCGGTCAACAAAGTTCTATTCCTCTTTTCAGCCGCACTAGTCTTTTCATCATGTTGTCCCTTATGGTTATTCTTGGAGTTCTTTTCCCTTGGATGGGCTTGCCTGAAGCCCTCTTTTCCGGAAACAGAGTCTCTCTTTCAAGATGGCGGGATTACACCCTGGCTGAGGCAGCAGCTTTCGTGGCAAAGAATGGGACTGTTATAGTCTGTGCGGTGAGCCAGCCATATCTACCCTTTCTAAACAACTGGTTGATCAGCATTTCGAGGCAGAAGCATCAGGATGAGGTGCTTGTTATCGCTGAGGATTATGCAACCCTTTACAAGGTGAACCAGAAGTGGCCTGGTCACGCCGTCCTCATCCCGCCTGCACCTGATGCACAAACTGCCCATAAATTCGGTTCTCAGGTAGTTTTATTTCCCTAACACAGCGATGACAGTGTACCTTATTGTATTCAATGGTTGAATTGAAGCTTGTAGAGGTTAATGCTAGGAGATTCATTTATTCTGCCGATCGCTGTGGGTATGTTTATCATTTAATGTTATGCACCATGGTTGCTTCGGCATGCTAGTTTTATTCCGGTTTAAGATCTTATGTACTTCCAATGTATTCGCTCCATTGCTCCTTGCTCATTTTAATATGTAACCAATGCAACTTAATTGAGTATTCCACCACTCTATTATTCAATCAAAACCTGCCCCTGGAGATTTTTTTACCCTTCCTTTTTGAGAAGGTAACCATATCATGAAAATGATACAGAGCAAAAGTGAGATCAGATGCAGGGTTGACCCCCTCATCACTCTGTACTGCTTGAAACAAAGACCAAAAATAATAAATAATAAATAGGAAAATCAAGACTGAAGAAAACAAAAAACCAAAAAATCACAGGCCAGAACAGTCGAGACCAGCTATCCAATGACAAGTGAATCCCAATCTCCCTGCAGCGAGTTGGTTACGAAGAGAGGTGGGTCTACAAGCTGAATTGGTTATGAAGAGATGGGCAACCACTGCAACTGAATTGCATTTTAATCTGGGTGTTGGCTTTTGCTATTTCATCGTCTCATTTTGCCTGGTTGTTATGAAAATAAATAAATAAAAAGAATTAAAAAGACTGATCAAGGAAAAGTAAACTTTCCCTTTGGACTTTATGGAGTAGAGTGGGAAGTTCCATTTCCCGCAAAGTTCTATATAATAGTCTATGTTTGGAGTTTTTGGTGTCATTCTTGTCCCTTTCCTGTGTAGTTTCGGGGATGTTGTTCTTATTTTTTCTACCTTCAGTTGAACTCTTGTGGATATGTCAGTGAATCTCTTCTTGTGATTGCCTGATTTTATCTCATTTGACAGGGATTCTTCAATTTTACATCCCGCAGGCCTCGTCACCTGCTGCATATTTTGGAGCTTGGATACAATGTGATGTACAATGATGTTGATATGGTCTGGATGGCAGATCCATTTCCCTATCTCCAGGGGAATCACGACGTTTACTTCACAGATGACATGGCTGCGGTATCTACGGCATCCTTACATTCCAGTTTCACTACTGAAAAAAATGACAGAAAAGACACGTAAAAAGAAAGAAAGAAAAAGGCAGAAGAAAAGGACCACATCACTAATTTTAACGTGGTTCAAAATGACACCATCTGATAAAAAAATGACACTATATATTCTTGTGGTGATTACAGTGGTATTGCAATATTGTTGTTCATCCCTGGCATACTGTTCATACTGCTGTGTTCTTTGTTGTGGAACTGACAGGTGAAACCTTTGGATCATTCTCATGACTTGCCACCTCCGGGGAAGAAGGGGCGCACTTACATATGCAGCTGCATGATTTTCCTGCGTCCGACAAGTGGTGCAAAGGAAGTGATGAACAAATGGATTGAAGAACTCCAAGTTCAGCCGTGGTCCAAAACAAAAAAGTCAAATGATCAACCTGCTTTTAATTGGGCGTTAAACAAAACTGCTGGACAGGTGTGTTCAGTATTTTATGTTAATAATGGTTTTTTTTTTTTTTCTTGAAAGGCATGGTAGAATTTTAACTTTAGTAAAATAACATATGAATATGAATGCTGCTCATTTAATAGTCAATTGTAGATCTCCTGTTGGGTATGCTAGTAATAATAGTTGTCAGTCTCAAATTGTTTTATCAAGATGCCAGAGCTACCTCAACCTAGGGTTCTAGTTTGTGAAGGAAAAAATGTTAGTTTTGTTCAGTAATGAAGTCAGTCTTCTGTGTTTCAGTTTTTTTGCTCAAGAATTTCAACACTATGCATCTAACAGGTTAAAAACCCTGTTCTGTGGGAATAAACAATTTCTACAAGAAGAAAAATCTAGTGGTTATTGTTCTCTGCATAACCAATTTGGCTAGTGTGAATGAGTTCCAAGGTTCTTCTGCCTTCATAATTATGAGTAAGATCATATCCTTTTATTAATATTTTAAATTCAAAAAACAATGGAGACATAAAACTTGTTGCTTCTTTTTCTTTTTCTTTTTTCCTAATGTGAATTTGACCTTGAAAAGTAAATAACACAGAACACTGTGAACATGAAGAGCTAAGCTATTGTTATGTATGTGACCAGGTTAAGTATACTGTATATTTCCACATTTCTGTTGAAAGATTGATTATTATTTTCTTGTAACTTCTGCTCTTCCGGTGGCTAAGTTGTGTGAACAATTAAGTTGTTATTGGTGGAAGGGAATAGAATAGAAGGCAAAGGTAAGGTGTGTGAATCAATTGTTAACTTCTATAAGGGTCTTCCATCACGAGAGGAGTGGATGCGACCTACTCTAGATGATCTTTCATTCGATTCTCTCTCAACGAAGGCGGCAGAATCATTGGAAAAAGCTATTTCAGAAGAAGAAATTATGAAAGCAGTCTTGGATTTAGGAGTGATAAAACCCCAGCACCAGATGGTTTTCTGATAGTGTTTTTTTTTTTTGAAAATTTTGGGAATTAGTGAAGAGTGATGTGGTTGGCTTTATTAATGAGTTCTATGAGAAAGGAAGAGTTGCTTCGGAGCTTGGGGCCACATTCATAGAATTAATTCCTAAAAAAGAAGGTGCCAAGAGCCTTCGAGATTTTTGACCCATTAGTCTTCTGGGTGGTCCTTATAAGATTTTGGCTAAAGTGTTAGCTTCAAGATTTCGCATGGTCATCAAAGATGTTATCTCTACATCACAAGGAGGTTTGTGGAAGGAATGGAAATTGTAAATACTGCGTTGATGGCTCATGTGTGTATTGATGCATGAAATAGGCAAGGATTAAAGGGGGTCATTTGCAAGTTGGATATTGAAAAAGCATATGATCATGTGAACTGAGATTGATCATGTGGACTGAGAGTTTTTGGACTATATGTTGGATCGGATGGGTCGTGGTAAAAAATGGCGGGCTTGAATATGGGAATGTGTCAGTTTTGCTAAATTTGCAGTTTTGATTAACGACTCTCTGAATAGTTTTTTCTTATCATCTAGGGGGTTACGGGCCTTACGGCAGGGGGATCCCCTTTCTCTATATTTATTTGCGGTGGTAATGGAGGCTCTTAGTAGAATGATAGAACGAGGTGCAAAGGTGAAGTTGGTGAAAGGATTTGGTGTGGATAATTTGAAATTTTAGGTGACACATTTGCAGTTTATGGATGATACATTACTTTTTTGTGAGGCAGATGAATTAAGAACGAATAATCTTCGATAAATTATAATCATCTTTGAGGTTGTTTTTGGCATAAAGGTGAATATCAATAAAAGTGAGTTATTGGGTGTAGGAATCTCGAAGGAAGAGGTAGGGTAATTTACAAGGACGTTCAAATGTAGGGAGGGTTCTTTTCCTTCTACATATCTTGGTCTTCCTTATGTATTGGAAATCCGGCTAAGCATTTATGGGATGAAGTTGTGGAGAGATTCGAAAGCAAGTTGTCCCAATGGAGAGTAGATATCTGTCTTTGAGAGGGAGATTAACACTAATCAAGGCCACGATTTCTAATCTTCCAATCAACTACATGTCACTATTTAAATGTCTGAAATCAGTTTTAATTACATTGGAGAAAATTAGGCGAGATTTCTTGTGGAAGGGAGTAGTAGTCAAGCACAAATTTCATCTCATGAAGTGGGAGAATGTATGCAACCCTTGGGGATCAAGGAGGAGCTGTGTCACACTTCAACATTGGGAACTTGAGTTCACTTGACTCAGTCACCAAGTTGAGGGTGTGACTCGATGGTGGGGGGACAAGTATTAGACACACAACTATTATAATCATCACAAATTGTAAAATGTAAAATTATTCATCATGCATTAAGACGAATTATCCAAGTATCTTGTGGTTGACATCTAGCCCAAATTCATACATTATTTAAAAATAAATATAAACCAAAAAAATTATTTATTCTTGCTGGCAATCTCCAAGAGCACGCCTCTTGAAGTCATCACTGCACTCGCAGAGACTCCTATTCCTTCCCTGTCCTAGATGGTTTTCCAATCAACTGAGCTAATAGCCCAACAAGTAGTTACACGCATGATTCACAACATATAGGTATTATACAAAAGTGCATGTCCATGAATTTTAGTATGCTACACCACCATATAAATAATTTATTTAGTGAACCACTTAGATGATAGCTACGCACAACGTTTGGCTTGCCAACAACCTTCCGACCGAGACTCACACAAGTCCAACATTTGTAGGAGTATACTCACATCCTGCGCAAATGTTGGCTTAATTTACCTCACGTACAGTGTATAGTTTGTATGGTCTGGCAATGAGTGACCCACTCTACAGCTGGCCAAACTCCTTCTCCAACATTGATCGAAGTTCAGGAGGCCATATTGGTATCAAATCGGGTTCCATTGGGAACTCTGCAAGAGAATTTAAGGGATGTCTTATTCCCCGAATTGTTTAGTGTCTTCAAATGATTACACATCATTAATACAATCATCACAATTCGAGGCCGTTACATACTTATATCAACAGATTATCAAAGTTAATGTAAACATGTAATGTTATGCAATACATGCGGGGAAAATCCATCCGTGAAAGTGACTACTTACCCATAGTGTATATTCCTTATTTGTCCATTTCGACTTTTTGATCATTTCCTCATTGATCTAATGATTGGACTCGAGTCTACGATCTTTAGGAAGTTTCCTTTTTTAAGTCATAGGTAGAATTGAAGCATCAAGTTAGGTTCTTCCTTAGTGTCATTTCTAACTCAGGATTCTTGCAAAAGCGATTAAAAGTCTAAGGTTGTTAAATTGGTCCATTGATAGGCCAATTAGGTCCCTACTTTCTTAGATCTAAGCCATAGATAGTCTATTTTACATAAAAGTCCATATTTTCCATGTTTCTAACTGCAGATCAAAGGACTTAACCTTTGCTAAGTTCGATTTAGGGTTGAGCTTTACCTTTAGAATAATTGGATGTTAAGATCCATACGATTCGACCATTTATTTTCATATTTTTCATAATTTTGGTCTAACTGCCTTGATTAATCTTTGATCAGACGATCCGATCTAAATCTGGGTCAAGTAAATCTTAATTTTCTTAAGTCTAATCCCTTAATTTGCTGATTGGATCCTTGATCAATGGTTGAATTGGACCCAATTGTTAATTTAACGGTCCATATCGTTATTTCAATCTTTTCTCTAAATTTAACGATCTAGATCTAAGATCAGCCTAAGTATCATAATTAGTGTACAATGACCAAGATTTACAAGGTCTTCAATCAAGATCTACACTTAGTGGATAAGATCCACCGTCTGTTCAAACGTATGTTGTGGGGCCCACTTAAGGATGCCTTTAATACTAGTGGGGCCCATTGCTATACCACTTTGCTTGTGATGGATCTTATTTCTAAAATAACGTTAAAATTCATTCTATGGTTAGATCTTCTACCATGCTTCCAATGACAAGTTCTTAAGGTGGGGCTCACATAAGATCATATTTCTAACATATGTGGCCCTCCCTAAATGTATGATTTGGCTAGGTTACACTTTAACTGTTCCTTTGACATAGATTTCATATCTAACTCTCAATCTAACCGTTTGGATCAAGACCATTTGGTGGGGCCCACCTTGAGTGATCGTGATCATCCAATGTCCAATGCGTGGTCCACCATATGAGATGATCAGTGTGCATCTCTATCTAATACATAGTCAAATCTGAATAAGAGAACTCAAAATTTCTAGATCGATCACATGTCTTGATCGTGTGGTGGGCCACCATCTAACGGTACAATTCAAGATGTGTGACCCACCTTTTGGCATGGTCACATGTAATTAGGACGGATTTAATCCTTAGAGTGTATATATTGTCCATCCTTTTAACGTGGGGCCCAATACAGTCGATCAATCCAAGATCTACACCGTTGATTCAAATTCATACAAAGTGATTCATCATGATTAAATGGTGAACTTGATGATGTAATATTTGATTAAGTGAAGTCCACCACTTGATCATGGTGAATCTAACAAATCATTGAGTTATAAACATGTACATAACAAGTTCATCTACGTACATATTCTAATCTAAGTTGCAAATCGTCTAAGGCCATGTGTTGGGGCCCACTTTCATGATCATTGGTCCCTTTTGGGGACCTACTACACGTCTTGATGATGGATCTACGTGTAGACTAGGTTAATCTTAAAGAAAGTGATCTCTTTGTCATGCCAAACAAAAGGTACATTGAGTGGGGCCCGCTTTGTATACAGGGTACCTGACTGCACCTTGACCCATCCCAAATGGGGCCCACCATGTTGACATGGCAGGGTGTGGCACCACACTGCTGCTGCCACGTGGCAGCGTGTGGGGCCCACAATGCTGCCCACTTGTAAGCGTGTGGGGACCCACATGTCTGGCCACGCGGCCAACATGTGGGGGCCCACATGTGAGCCACATGGCAGCGTGGGTCACCCCACTACTTGGTGTGGTCCACTTGTTCCTTCATTTGATTTCAAGTGGGGTCCACCTCAGTGTATCTTTTGATAAAACTCATTTTAGTGCATTCTAAACCATTATATTTAGATCAAATTTGGAAAATACTTCTGGTGTCCACTTGGACAAAATTGAGCGGCTCAGATCGTGCAAAGTCGAAGCAAGGCCCACTTATTAAGCCTCCTCTCTCTGTGTCCAAGTACCAAGATGGTAGGGGGTGGCGCATACCCCCTCTTTTGAAAAGATCCCCTCCTGATTTTGGGTAAGAGAGTGATCTTAGGGAGAAAGTGGTGTGGTGGAGTAGGTAAGATTTTGTAAACATGCCACATCACAATGGGTCCCACAAGGATTGGTCACAAGATTTAAGTCAGTCAAAGCAATACCCAAGTTGAGACCTTTAAGCTAAAATTTGTCCCATGTCCAAATGATATGTGGATTAGAAGATGTGGGCCTTGACTGCTCATAGTGTCGAAGGTGCACCTAGCAAGTGTGTCACTCTTTTCCCATGTATGTGGGTATACCCTCAAGTGTGTTCATGCTACAGATGTATGCATCACATATGATCTACTATGATCAGGGGGTATCACTGTGATTGTCATGATGCAAAGTGCAGGGGAAAAATACTCTTAGTGGTAAAAAAAAAATTGTATGGTGAGTGAGATACATTACTTTCATGATCATGGGCTATAGATGCATGCATGAATAAACATGATTTTGCATTTATAGAAAATAATCTATCAACATGGATCATGAGATATGTGTACATCAAGTATACTAGAAACATCTAACTGCATAATGTTCCACTAAATCATGCTATATCATCAAATAATCATGGCCATCAACATTCTAGGCCCTCGATCTAGATCATTTCTCATGATCATACTAAACTTATACCATCTTAATGCTAATGTATCACGGAACAAAGTGAATGGTGATCATCGGGTGGATCATGTGATCCAATGGTCAATACTTGAGATCTTAACAATTTGACTGTTAAATGAACATTTTAACGGTAGATTTGGTTATCCATGGGTAGATCTTATATCTAGATGATCTGGATAGATAATCCATGGTGTAGATTGGTGATCCATTGAACCGATTGTCACAGATATGTGTCCCCTTCTCCGAAGGACATTCCTCTCACTCGTTTGTTATATGCCCGTGCCACGGCCTCTTTGCTGGCCACGATCGAATCCATAGCTCTAATACGGGCCTCATCTAATTCCTCAAGCTCGGCCAACATTGCTTCTGTAAACACTGGAGGAGTTAACTGGGCTTGATATGCGTAGGGGTGTACACGAACCGAGCTAGCTCAGTTAGCTCACTCGACTCGACTCGACTCGGTTTGAAGCTGAGTTCGAGCCGAGTCAAATTGATTTTTTTAGCTCGAAAATGAGTTCGAGTCGAGTTCGAGCTGGCCCCAGCTCGACTCGACTCGGATCGAACCCAACTCGAATCGAACTTGGATCGAACCAGTTCGGTGACTTAGTTACTTTGATATTGATGTTGCTCACCAAGTGTTTGAAGAAATGACTCGACGAAGTGTGGCTGGTGGCAAGGAAGGTATGTATATGAAACAAATACCTTTTTTTTTTTTTTTTTCTTGATTTTTTATGTTACTTAGAAGGTGTTTGATAAAATACCTATAAAACTATTGTTGATGTATGTAAAACAGTGGGATTTTGAAGGTGCAGTCCATGTGTTTGTGAAAATGCTACACAGGCGAACTCGGCTCGATCTTGGTTCGAACTCGGCTCGAACTGGCCCGAACTGCTGACCAAGTCGAGCCGAGCTGAACAGTCAGGCTCGAGGACCAAGCCAAGCCGACTTTCAATTGGGGTCAGCTAGTGGCCAAGCTGAGTCGAGCTGAGGCCAACTCGACTCAGTTCAACTCGGTGTACACTCGTAGATAT
Organism: Magnolia officinalis; assembly: GCA_021015155.1. Classification (NCBI taxonomy): domain Eukaryota; kingdom Viridiplantae; phylum Streptophyta; class Magnoliopsida; order Magnoliales; family Magnoliaceae; genus Magnolia; species Magnolia officinalis. Next base: position 105,800,856 of record JAJHSJ010000003.1, read on the forward strand.
GCGGTTCGCAGTCTAGATGGCTCACTGATGATTGGTCATGATTAAAATAACAAATAAATAAATTTGTACCCCTAAAAAATTCTCAAGTATTGTTACAAGATGGTTTAAGGAGTTTGGAGATTATGAATCATGCTTTGTTAGGAAAGTGGATTTGGCGGTTCGGAGTAGAGAAAGTGTTCAAAATGGAGAGTGGTGATAAATAGGAAATATGGAATGGAAGAAAGGGGTTGGTGGGTTAGGTCTTCTTCATCGTATATGTTATCATATCTTTGTGAAGGGCTGGCATCAATGAAAAGCAAAGGATGGGAAGGGGTAGGTTTCTCTTTGAGAGATGGGAAGAACATTAAGATGGGAAGAACATTCGATTTTGGGAGAATATTTGGGTTGGACAGCAAAAGTTGAGTACAAATTTTCCACGTTTAGTAGGGATTGCTTCGAAAGTTTAGGAGGAATTTAGTAGATAGAGAGATCGAGCATGGCGAATCAATCCCTTTATCTCATAGCCTAGGCCCCACATCCCATGGGTTAAGACCTTAGCCAAACCCCCCTCGTGGGCCCCACATCTCATGGGTTAGGACCTTAGCCAAACTCCCCTCGTGGGCCCCACATCACACGGGTACTGCCTCACACTGGGCTCAAGTGGGGTGGCTTGTGAAATGCAGGGGCACACTCGGGGTGGGCGGCCAATGTGAGGCGGGTGGCTCGCGTGAGGCGGTACCCATGTGATGTGAGACCCACGAGGGGGGTTCGACTGAGGTCCTAACCCATGGGATGTGGGGCTTGGGCTATTAGATAAATGGATTAATTCGCCATACTCTATTAGTTCGAGCTTTTAGAGCAAGAGGTTAATTTTCTTGCATCAAATTGGTATTAGAGTGGGAGGTTTCATGTTCGAGACTCCTCATCGGGAGTGATTAATGCAGCGTCATTTTCACACCGGGCTCGAATGGGGTGACCCGTAGGATGCAGGGGCACACTCGGGGTGGGTGGCCCGTGTGAGGCAGTACTCATGTGATGTGGGGTCCACGAGGGGGGTTCGACTAAGGTCCTAACCCATGTGATGTGGGGCCCACGAGGGTGGGGGGGGTTTAACTAAGGTCCTAACCCATGTGATGTGGGGCCTGGGCTATAAGATAAATGGATTAATTCGCCATGCCCTATCAATTCGAGCTTTTAGAGCAAGTTGTTAATTGTCCTGCATGATATTCTTTGGCTTTAGTCTAATCAATAAATCTCTTATTGTCTGAAAATTTTTTTTGCTCTTCTGGCACAATGCACAACTTGACAGACTTGCCTATGCATGCAACTAGAACCTAAAGTAAATATGCCTTGCATACTCTTGAAGTTGATTTTAATGAAACGACTGTGTCTACCACTGAGCCACGAGTGGAGGGCCATGGCTTGAACCACATGAGGAGCTACCAAATTAATTTAACTTGAAGGTAATTAAACTCAGTAAGAAAGATGAGGGAAACATTGACATTAAAGCCATTATAGTTAAAAACAGTCTATGGATAGAATGTGCACACTTAGATAAGAGCATACCAAAACTCTATATCATTCCTGAATGACATGATTGAACTCTGTTCATAAGAAAAAGATAAATTACCAGAAGCAGTTAACTGTTGGCAAAATGTGATGAAACCATGTCATAACTGTTATAATCTATTGTTGGCCATGAAAAAGACCTTTTTTACCCTTAATTTGGGAGAGGGTAGGATTAGCCTTAGGGTTTAGGTGAAGAGAGGATAAGGTTAGGGTTGGGTTTTGGGCATTTGGATAGGGTTAATATTGTCATTTCCTAAAAAAGATTTTGCTAACCTAACCATGGGCAGTTTTTCTGTACCAAAAATTTAATGGCAGGGTGGTGTGTGTGTGTGTGTGTGTGTGTATATATATATATATATATATATATATATATATATATATATATATATATATATATATATATATATATATATAATCTCTGGAAAACAGGTGTTATTTAGGAAAAACACATTGAGGGTCTTATTTGTCTTGGGGTCAAATGGAGGGTGATATATTTCAAAACCTCTCCTTTTCTTTTAAATGTTTCTGAAATCCAATGTTGGCTCCTCCTAGGCAGTGTATAGTGTGGTAGTGAGGGAAAATGGCCAATGCAACCAAAAGACCCTGTCAACATCAAGAAAATCGATAACAGAACTTGTGCAACTACCTCTTAGATTTGACATTCATGGAGTTTGATTTTGAAGTTTATCATCTTGGTTGTGTGGTAAAGGAACTATTTTAACTTCCCATGAGCAAATTTTCTTTAACCATTGGTGGCAAAATTAGGTAAAAAAGCAAAGACTTGGCAAGTCAATGGTACATTAGGATTGAGCTAGCAACAAGACATAACAGCCAAAATTTAGCAAAGCAATGAGATATGACAATGAATCTCCTCTTCCATGGTTTACTTATCATTTGAGTCTAGTAGAACCAGATAATGAGTCTCCTATTGTTGTCGGTCGATGCATTTTGTTTTGTTGTTAAAACTAGTTTCCTTTACCTTTTTGTTTTCCCGGGGAATTTGTCAAAATCTGGGACTTGGGGAATTTTAGAAAGAGGATAGATATTGACATTTAGCACAGATCCTACCACTTCAGTCGAGCATTCAAATGTTCACCTGGACAGTTTTTCACATGGGCATCAACAAACCTGAGGAATATGTAGTTTAGTTATCAAGAAATATTATTATTAATGGTTTACAGGTTTTCAGTAATTGCTAATGGAGGGTAGAATTTTCTGAAAGGGGACTTAAGTTTAGATGAGGAAAAAGGCTTTGAGGAACCATTAGCAAGGGATATCTTCCATACAGCTGAAAACATGAAAGCCGGGAGCACTTCAGATGCTGGCCTTGGTATGTCAGGGAGTGGTATGCCAAAACGGTTACGTATCGGCCGTAACGGCCGATACGTAACGGTAACGGTGTGAACCGTTACGCGTTTCGGGGTCGTATCGGCCGTTACGCAAATTTGTACCCGTATCGGCCGATACGGGCCCGTTACGGGGCGTATCGGCCGTTACGGGCCGTTACGGCCGTTACAGGGCCGTTACGGGCCCGTATCGGCCAAATTTTGGCCCTTTTTTTGAAAATTCGAAAAATCATTTTTTAATGATTCTTTTGTTGTTTTAATGATGCCATATGATGTGTTAATCATAGTAGAACATGTTAATGTGCATTTTACAGATTTTGGGTGCCATTTTATATTTTTTTAAAAATATTTTTTTCTATTTACGCATGAATTTTGGCCCCCTTTTTTTAAAATTTGAAAAATCAAATTTTAATAGTTGTTTTGCTGTTTTAATCATGCCATATGAAGTGTGAATAATAGTAGAACATGTTAATGTGCATTTTACAAATTTGGGGTGCCATTTTATATATATATATTTTTATATTTTTTTCTATTTACGCATTTATTTTGGCCCTTTTTTTGAAAATTTGAAAAATAATTTTTTAATGATTCTTTTGCTGTTTTAATGATGCCATATGATGTGTTAATCATAGTAGAACATGTTAATGTGCACTTTACAGATTTTGGGTGCCATTTTATATTTTTTTAATATTTTTTTCTATTTACGCATGAATTTTGGCCCCTTTTTTAAAATTCGAAAAATCAATTTTTAATAGTTGTTTTGCTGTTTTAATCATGCCATATGATGTGTTAATCATACTAGAACATGTTAATGTGCATTTTACAGATTTGGGGTGCCATTTTATATTTTTTTAATATTTTTTTCTATTTACGCATTTATTTTGCCCCTTTTTTGAAAATTCGAAATATCATTTTTTAATGATTCTTTTGCTGTTTTAATGATGCCATATGATGTGTTAATCATAGTAGAACATGTTAATGTGCATTTTACAGATTTTGGGTGCCATTTTATATTTTTTAAATATTTTTTTCTATTTACGCATGAATTTTGGCCCCTTTTTTGAAAATTCGAAAAATCAATTTTTAATAGTTGTTTTGCTGTTTTAATCATGCCATATGATGTGTTAATCATAGTAGAACCTGTTAATGTGCATCTTACAGATTTGGGGTGCCATTTTATATTTTTTTAATATTTTTTCTATTTACGCATGAATTTTGGCCCTTTTTTTGAAATTTTGAAAAATCATTTTTTAATGATTCTTTTGCTGTTTTAATGATGTCATATGATGTGTTAATCATAGTAGAACATGTTAATGTGCATTTTACATATTTGGGGTGCCATTTTATATTTTTTTTTATATTTTTTCCTATTTACGCATTTATTTTGGCCCTTTTTTTGAAAATTCGAAAAATCATTTCTTAATGATTCTTTTGCTGTTTTAATGATGCCATATGATGTGTTAATCATAGTAGAACATGTTAATGTGCATTTTACATATTTGGGGTGCCATTTTATATTTTTTAAATTTTTTTTCTATTTACGCATGAATTTTGGCCCTCAAAAATAATTGTAAACACCTAAATGTAAGATATTTTCATATTACATTCATTCTAATATATCTATCATTGATAGTAAGTTAGAAAATTAAATATATGAATTTTGTAGTCAAATTTAGGTTATCTGGTTCATAAATTCATCAGACAGTCCGATACAACTTCTCACCAAAGAGTGGACCGTTACACCACCATAAACATGTTCCAATTTATAAATGAATGCATATTTGGAATGCTTAGAATATTCCGGATTTAATCCATATTTTTTCATATTTTTTTGGCAAAAAATTTTTTTTGCACCGTTACGGGCCGTTACGCCCCCGTATCGCTGTTACGCCCCCGTATCCGTATCGGTTTCGGAGGGCACCGTTACGCCAACCGATACCGATACGGGACACCTACTCAGGGTTGTTTACAAACCTTGAAGATTATGTTTTATCATTACTCTGAAGAGAGCATGCAAGAGGCAAACACTGAGAGAAACCAACACACATTCAGCTGAGCCATGCAATTGGAATCTTGCAGGTTTGGTCGATTTCGTTGATTTAGGGTGTGAATGGGGAGCCCAGAGAGACAGCCGGGCAGGACGCTTTTCCACCCAAATTACTCTTGTTTGAGGTAGGATCTGTTATGTGCCTTGGGTATTGATTTTGAACTAGACAAGGGGGAAGAACTAGACATATGGTTCTCTTTTCTCTCAAAACTCACAGTAATTTGCAGTACAACGGTTATTCCTTGGGCACAAGATTTCAATTTTGTGCGTCTATGAGCAATTGTGGCTCCAGTTCTGGCCCCTTCTCCTGCTCATTAGATGGGCTGGTAGAGACTGTAGTGTGTGTGAGTGATCCAGGGTTCAATACCTGGTAGTGTTAACTTTCAAAATAATAATAATAAAAATAAAATAAAAAAATAAAATTGTGGCTCTAGTTCTGGCTTTTTCATCCAACTAGGTTCGACTTGTGCATTTCCTATGTTTTTTTTTTCCCCTTTCAACGAACACAATCTGCATTTTGAGTAGAAAAGTTCAAATAAAATGCTGATCAGTTGGAGGTTTGCTGAACTTAGGGTTGGACAGTAGCATTGCATTTTCAGAGAGCTCGTTTGGCCCTTTTGTTTTTGTATTATATACATTAAATGGATGAACATGTTGGTTGCAGGTGGATCTGTATCTGCTGCCCCAGGCTGCATTCCCATCAGGAGGACTCTACTTCAAAAACCATACATGGGTTCAGGAAACCAAGGGAATGCATGTCATCATCCACAACAATTACATCACCGGTTTTGATAAGAAGATAAAACGCTTCCATGATTTTGGGCTGTGGTTGGCGGATGATCATGCCAATGAATCACCGCTCGGCAGATTATAAAATGGTTGCCCTGGGTAATTTCTGCCCTAATGGCACCTGCCACCTCCTAAAAGTTCTTTTCCTGACAGGCCTACGCTGCAGGAGCCTATATCCAAGAGAGATGACTTGTGGCACATGTGCAGGCAATAAGTGCGCCATGAATCCTTCCATTGTCCATCTGCGGGACGGTTGTAACAGGGATGTAGGGTAAAGAATAATTTTTGTGTGGAGACTTTCTACCCATGGATAGCTGCATTTGGACCTATCATACACGATAGAATATTTACTTTTTCGTTGAAACCTGTCCCATGGAAATGTTTGTCTTTGGTGATCGACATCAAATGGTGGATATCTGTCGTGAATGTGGACAGGTTTAAGTGGAGCGTTCAAGCATCCAGATCCTATCCACAATAGAATATTTTATTTTTCCTTGAAACATGTACCATGGAAATCTTTGTCTTAGGTGACACTTGCTGACAAAGAGTAGATACCTACCATGAATGTGGACATGTCTTAAGTGAAGCATTCAAACATCCAGATCATGATAGTGGGCAATCGACCAAAGCACCAAAAGCTTTAGAGTTGATGGGGGATGATTGGTTTATTCCTACAGTGGGCTCCCACTCTTATACCATTATGATTGCTTATAATTGACCAGCGCACCAAAAGCTTAGAGCTGATGGGAAATGATCGGTTTATCCTTACATGCAGGCAATCCCAAGTGAGACCTCCCCATGGGCAGCCCCTATGTCATACAGGTTCCTAAATCACACGGTCCTACAGTGGGCCACATCTTGTGGCCATTCTGCATCTGAGAGAGCTCACCTCGGGCACCTTCTCATCGAGTGTGAAGATATGATGCATTTTTGGAGTCCACTACGGTGCATTCTTGGAGTCTACACCAAGATACCCTCGCATTAAATCCTGACCGCAATTTTGCGGATGAAACCAATGAGACATCACACTTAACAAAATATGGGTGCTACTGTAGAGGGGTATTAGTGAAATCACGTTGAATGGGTGATCTCTCTAGTTTGAGGGCATCTGATGAACGGTTTAAATGAAAATGTGATGGCCGAGTTTAGACACTACAATCTCTATCAGTAGACTACGGGTCAGAATCGGGTGACCAATCTTATTTCGGGTACATGCCCCATCCCCGGCGGACTCAGTCATCTGACCAATGTGAGTTTCGGAAAGTGGGCCAGGCATGACAGCTCCCACCATTGGACAGCACACGTTCAGATAATGGGCGCTGGATTGCGTACTGAGTAACTCAGTACACGCTAAAGTTTTCTGAATAAATTCTATGGGCCCAGTGTTGTATGTGTCTTATTTTCCATTTTCCAGTTCATTTTAGGGTATGAACCCAGAATTGAAGCATATCCAAAAAGCTCAAATGAACCACATCAAGGGAAACGGTGGGAATTGATCTCCTACCATTGAAAACTTTTTGGTGTGGTCCACTTGAGAGGTGGATAAGTTTCAGGTTTAGGCTTATCTGCTAAAATGAGTTGATAAAATGGATGGACGGCATGGATAAGACACATAGCACGGTGCCAATAGAGTTTACTCAGTATACTCCTCAGAGATTGAGCCATCATCCATTGGGTAGGGTAGGTTATTGTATTGACGTGGTCTGGACTAAAGACAATGCTAGTCTTCCAAGGCATTCTCAGAGATTGAACCATTCAGTGGATAGCGTAGGTTATCATATTGACATGCTCTGGACTAAAGACAATGTTAGTCTTCCACGTCATTGATTAGGCAGTTCCAACTTGTATGAGACAAAAAAAAAAAAAAAAACAAAAAAAGCAGCTAAAGAAAAGAAACCTTATCAGTCCAAATCTAACTGACTCGTGCCTCACTAGACGAGTGTCTATGCTATCAGTAGCAGACTACCTTATGAATGGGCAGGATCTCTGACATGGGAAAAAGGCAGCTTTTTTTTTTTTTTTCTTTCTGTTAGCTTGTTAGTACAGTACCCCACTGTCAGTACATACTTCCCTGTTAGCCACCCCCACTAGGGATCGATAACAAGACCTTAGTGTTGAAACGAGGTATCTTTCACTTAGTCTATCACTTGAGCTATGGATCAGGGTGTGGGAAAAAGGCAGCCTGCATTCCATCGAAACCCTTCTAAAGATGTGCCTTGTTAATGGCAAAAGTACATTGCCAGATAACCGAGTCCAGCCACTTTGGCCGAGTTTTAGCTGCGCTACATGCCCTTTGGCTGAGGCCAGAACGTAAGTTTTGGGCTGCTGATTAAATGTGCTGGAAATGGGCTTGCATCTAGCTAAAGGTCCGACTGACTTATTTAACATTGATGGGTTGAACATATGTTTATAAGCAAATGCAGGTATTCAAGCAGCCACTACAATCCAATTGAGGATTTTACAGGGCATCCAACAACCCCGTAACTTCCTCTCTTTTTTTCTCTCAATTACACTTATACATAGGTAACCATTTAAAATCTACCATTACAAATATTTTAACTTATAATTTATTACATATCAAGTTGAGTCAGATCAAGCCTTCGAGTCAACCAAAACCTGGATAAGCATCAAGTCAGAGTTGAGTTTTCAGGTTGTACTGAGTACACAAAAAAAGACTTGTATCTTTTAAGCTAATCAAATTCTTCTCATTCCTTGCCATTAGAAACAGGTTGGTGAGGTTTTAATTCCAAGCCATTCTTCTCCAAGTCCAACTTGTTAGCTTCTTTAGAAATTCCCTTGGTCTTCCTATACTTACAGTATATAGCAAGCTGAAGTACACCCAATGGGGTACCCAAGAGATTAGGAGCCTGCAAACACATACGAAATACAATTAGATTGAATCTCAACTAAATTATGTTTTTGATTTTATGGTTTTGATATACTAACCGCAAGGATGAGTTCATGGCTTAACACTCCATATATCACCCACAATAAGCTGTTGACCAACGAGAATAAGGATAAGTAGAAGGGCATGAATTCTACGCTCTTGGTCTGGATTACTCGTCTCTGCAATCATGAAATTACACAATCAATAACTTTCCAGACTTGTATCTAGTCACGATATAATTACACCAAGCGCCACATGGGGAAATATATATGAGTTCCACTCCGTCTATCAGCTGTGCTGACTTATCTTCACCTTAGGACCCAAGAATCAGGTCCATCCAAAGCTTAAGTAGTCTACACCAAAGGGAAGAATTGGGATGGAAACACCAACAAATATTCATTGTGTTTGGGGCCCTCCATTATCTTTATCTGCCATCCAGTCCATTCATCTGATGTGTGGATGCCCCAAAAAAAGAAAAATCGTTTTATTCCAGGACTCGGGTTTTGGAGTGATTTTATGCTTTATTTGTTAGGAAAAAGTCTTTAAATCTAAAGTTTTGAGGTCGTTCGACCGGTCGTGGGAAGCTTCGACTGGTCGTAGGAGACGCTCGACCGGTCGTAGGTTCGAGCCCTGGCACGACTCAAAGTCCAGAGAGTTTTTGCTGTTTTTTACTGTAGCCAGGACTGGTCGAAGGACAGCTACGACTGGTCGAAGGTGGGCTACGACCAGTCGTAGGAAAGCTACGACTAGTCGAAGGTTACGCAGTTTGTTCCGCGATTTTGCGTGAAACTGCGGATTTGAGTCCTTTCGCAACTGAGATGCGGAAGAGAAGTTTCCTAAACTATAAAAAGGTATTCCTAAGGTTTTTCTAGGAAATAGTGATGAATGATTAAGGCTTTCTAAAGGTATTTCCAAGGGTTCCTAAAAGGGTTCCAGGGTTTCAAAGGGTGTAGCAAGGGTGAGATTCGAGGTTGTTCGAATCGGGTAAGTCCTTTCTCTTTGTAATTGATGCTTTCATAGTGGTGATCTGTCGCTTTGTGCCGTGGTTTTTTCCCGCAAGGGTTTTCCACGTTAAATCTGTGTGTTCTCTTTTCTTGTGTGTGCTTGGTGCCATTGGATTACCATCCTAGATCTAGATCTGTGTGATTCCGCAGGCCAAAAATCCCAATAAGTGGTATCAGAGCAATCGGTTGGGACACAGATCTGAATCTGAGGGATTAGTAATAATGGCGAGCGCCAGGTATGATATTGAGAAGTATTCAGGGAAAAATAATTTTGAGTTATGGAAGGTTAAGATGATTAGCCTGTTAACCAAGCAAGGCGAGGATGGTGCTCTTGAGGAGCGGAAGTCCACCATGAAAGATGATGATTGAAATACTCTTGATAAGAAAGCCTTATCATCGATCCGTTTATGTCTCACGGATGAGGTTCTTTACAACGTCATGAGGGAGAAAACTGCGGCTAATTTATGGGCGAAGTTGGAGGATGTTTATGCGAAGAAATCCTTTGAAAATCGTCTGCACTTGAAGCGGCAGTGGTATAACTTCAAGATGGCAGAGGGTGGAGATCTGGAGGCTCACATCAGCAACTTTAATAAATTGGTTTGCAAATTGTTAGATATGGAGGAAGTGATGAAAGATGAACAACAAGCATGTATGTTACTGAATTCTCTCCCGGCGTCCTATGAGGCATTCAAGGACACTATGTGCAGCATGAATAAAACCCTGAGTGTCGACATTGTTATCTCAGCCCTTCAAGGGAAGGCTATGAGACAGCTAGACAGCAACATAGGGACATCTTCTGATGCACTGTTTACAGTGGGTAGGAATTCTGAACAAGGTACAGGTTCTTCAGGTTCTAAATCCAAATCCAGGGGCAAGGGCAAAGGAAAGGTAAAGTGCTGGAATTGTGGGAAGGAAGGACATGTGAAGAGGGATTGTGAAAATCCTAAATCAAAGAGGGAAGATTCTGAGGCTTCATGCAGGAAGGCCAATGCTGCCACGTCAGATGGATCGAGTGGATGTGATGGTGATGTTTTGTCTGTGTCTTTGCTCAGACGGTCATGCGATGATCGTAAGGACGAGTGGATGCTAGACACAGGGGCATCTTTTCACATGACTCCTCATCGGAGTTGGTTCACCAGCTATAGGGAGTGCGATGGTGGACAGGTATTTATGGGCAATGACATTGCCTGTAATGTTGTAGCTATTGGTACGGTACGCATCAGGATGTTTGATGGGGTGGAGCGTACCTTGACTGATGTAAGGCACGTTCCTGATTTGAAACAGAATCTGATTTCTCTTGGTGTGCTTGAGGCAAAGGGATGCAAGTACACAGGTATTGATGGTGCTCTTAAGGTATCCAAGGGGGCACGGGTAGTTATGAAACGCAACGACTCGATCATGTTTACAGGTTGATCGGGAGCACTTCAAAAGGTGGAGCTACTGTGGATGTAGCGGATTCCACCTCTGCACGTATGTGGCATGTTGGACATGGCTACATGAGCGGGCAGGGCAGGAAGGCTGAGACGTGCGGACAGGGATACAGAGCAGGTGGAGCAACCACCTGTGAGAAGAATCACATAGCATGATCGCAGGATATCGGCGAGGTACATGGATGACTCCAATATCGCAGGGGATTTATCTTCTATTCAGATGGCTCTAGGAGAGCCTGGTGCTGAGAAGTGGAAGGTGACTATGGGCGATATGATGGATTCGTTGTACCAGACCGACATATGGGAGCAGGTGGAGCTTCCAGTGGACCGATGAGCGGTTGGATGCAGGTGGATCTTCTGGAGGATCTTGAGCTATGATGTGATGCAGAGATAAGAGAAGAGGTCAAGGAGCTACATGGTTGAAGATTGAAGACTTTGGTGGAGATTGTTAGGAAAAAGTCTTTAAATCTAAGGTTTTGAGGTCGTTTGACCGGTCGTGGGAAGCTTCGACTGGTCGTAGGAGACGCTCGACCGGTCGTAGGTTCGAGCCCTGGCACGACTCAAAGTCCATAGAGTTTTTGCTGTTTTTTACTGTAGCCAGGACTGGTCGAAGGACAGCTACGACTGGTCGAAGGTGGGCTACGACCAGTCGTAGGAAAGCTACGACTAGTCGAAGGTTACGCAGTTTGTTCCGCGATTTTGCACGAAACTACGGATTTGAGTCCTTTCGCAACTGAGATGCGGAAGGGAAGTTTCCTAAACTATAAATAGGTATTCCTAGGGTTTTTCTAGGAAGTAGTGATGAATGATTAAGGCTTTCTAAAGGTATTTCCAAGGGTTCCTAAAAGGGTTCCAGGGTTTCAAAGGGTGTAGCAAGGGTGAGATTCGAGGTTGTTCGAATCGGGTAAGTCCTTTCTCTTTGTAATTGATGCTTTCATAGTGGTGATTTGTCGCTTTGTGCCGTAGTTTTTTCCCACAAGGGTTTTCCACGTTAAATCTGTGTGTTCTCTTTTCTTGTGTGTGCTTGGTGCCATTGGATTACCATCCTAGATCTAGATCTGTGTGATTTCGCAGGCCAAAAATCCCAACACTATTGACATGGTGAACGTATGTAATGTTTGACACAATGGTTGTAATAAGCCCCATGAAATATATACTTTGTCCAAAAATGATGAAATTCCAAGTCTTGGATGGGCCACAAGCAAAAGATCATGTCCGAGTGACTAACCAATGATTTTTAACTGTTGATTTAGGTGGATAATGTTTGGACGGCGCTGATCATCACATTAAAGTACTTATAGTGATGCAATTGATAATCTAATTGTTTTGGGATATCACTATGTGCCCAATAGATTAATAGCCTAGTGACAAACATGTTACACATGCAATTCTTGGAAGGATTTTAGATGTAATCCAAGCTTTCACTCTAGATTTCAAACTCCTTGTTTGAGGGGATTTTCAAACCCCCTGGATTTGAGACACCTATTAACTTTATGGTGCCTAACAACCAGGGAATTTGAAATTCCCTCAAATCCATGGTGCCAAATGACCCTGAAGAGATGGTTCTACCATGTTTAGGTTCTATAGCTGCGACTGTGTCATCTCCCTCGATTTCATTTGATAATCTAATTTTTAATATCATTTAGTAAGGTAGCCCTTTCTAATAACAAAATCGTGGTATTTTTTCTACCACAACATAATATATATATATATATATATATAAAATTGCAATATTTACTAGTAGTGATTATTTCTTCTGCTCTTGCTTTTAGACATGGATTGCCTACAACCATGGGCTATAGGAATACTCATCCAGTCCTGACGTGGCCCAATGAGCAAGTGCTTCCTGGGCCGGTCGGATGTGATTAGAAAAGTTTTTTTTATGTGACATGATAAATTTGTCCTTTTCAATATGGGGCGCATTTCTCAGGTGTACCGGCCTTTTTTCAGTGAGCCACGTCACACCACGGTGTAGTCAATCCACGTCCCTTGCTTTTCGTCTTCTTGAATTTTATATTTTTCTCTTTCCTCAGTGGTTAGCTTTCAAGCTTTTATTGCGCCACTTATATATTCTTTTCTTTCCTCAAAATAATTTTTATTTTATTTTATGATTATTATTTTATCTTACTTACCAGAAAGAGGCCCGATCCACGTAAAGCTTTGTAGGATACGTTTAATCTACAGCTCAACGTATTGGGCCCACGGTAACGTGTGAATCGCAACCACTCCATCGGGTTGCCTACACCTACACGTAAAATCATGCCTAAAACCTCTAAGATCTCATAGTTTAGCCAGCCAACCTGAGTTTTGGACGGCATATATATATATATATATAACATAGAGGCCCCCACCAAAATATCGAAGGTTTTTAATAGCGGGCATCTGCATCCCAAATGTTGCCTGAGATGTGGCCCACCTGCATTTTTTTATTGATCACATTGAATTTGGGTGCCAAGGAAAACGTGAAGTGCACGTGATGAACCTAATGGATGTAATGCATACATCAAGGTGGCCCCCACTTATGCTACAAAGATTTTCAATGAGCCAGCCTATTAAAGAAGAAGAAAAAAAAAAAAAAAAAAACGAATCCACATATAATTCAAACGAGAAGGAGAACCTACCATAACCACTAGTGGCGAAGCATACATGGTAGCAGAGGCTGCTAATCCCACAGACCCAACCAACAACTTTCTTAGATGATGATCATGCAAAGCAAACATGGAGACTAGCATAGTGGTAGAAAATATCACAATCACTGCTACCGCCATGAATGAAACGATCTTCTGTAACCCAAAACAATTTCAATGTTAATCTCCCATAAAAATACGTATACGCTAGTAGACCACACCAATATATATAGACGGACCTGAACAAACACATGCATGTATACGTATGATTGCACATCTATTTAAGAGGCTTTTTGGTTTTAAAGAAAATAGGAAACTTTACATAAAACTATCTACCTAGTATAGAATTTACATTCCAGTACCTTTTTCAATAAGCTTTGTAATAAGCTACCTCATTAATCGTTAATCTAAGTAATTATCATTGGAATACTTCTCCTAGTGGCTCGGGTTCACTGAGCCGGCAAAGGAGTCGATGGCTCGGGCGTGCCCCATCCTGATGTTTATATGAAATCTCTCCCAACCACTAGGTGCGTCACCGTCTGTTATGCCTGATGGACAAAAATTAGCTCCAACCGTGCTTCGATTAGACCACACGACTTGATACTGTGTATAGGGAAATGCTTACCCTTCATACTGTTTTGCTTGTTGTGGCCCCTATGAATTAATGATAACCTATTTTTTGGCCCTAGTCCTAAAATTAATTAGTGAGTCATATAATGGGTGGCGTGGATTTCATATAATCATCATGGTAGGCCCTATACAAATCAAGGCCCAACATTTCTCCTAACTGTTTTCTTTGTGTCGCCACCTGAATCATAGGTTACACGTAATCGTTAGAATATATCTCACATACAAAGGGCCCCATCAAATCCGAAGTGCCTACTTCCCATATATATATATATATATATATATATATATAATATATAATATATAGTAAAAATATCTTGTCTTTTGGGAACAGTTGACAGAGGGATACAGCCTTTGATTTTTGCCAGGGCCCACGTGATTTGCGTGATGTATACGTGAGATTCACTCATATCATTAGATATTTAATTCTACGTTAGGTTCAAGGCTAAAAAATTAGGCTGAGTATGATTTAAGTGGGTCAAACCAAAGAAAACACTCTGGAGAGAGAGGCCCACCCTTTCACTGTGATGATTATATGAAATCCAATCTAACCATTGGATGCCACATCAAAATTTAAACCTGGTATCCAAAAATCAACCCCTCCTCACCCTTTTACTGTGATGATTATATGAAATCCAATCTAACCATTAGATACCATACTAAAATTTAGACCTGGTGTCCAAAAATCAACCCCATCCATGATTTATACATGCCACACAAAGGAAAGCAAATTTAAAGGGTGAGTGTTGCCCAATACACTGTTTTCAATCGTTTGCTCCACATGAATCAGGGATGGAGCTGAGTTTCGGACATGAGGTAGTGCAGCTGGTGGTCGGGAACATCAGGGTGAGGCCCATCTAACCCGGCCCTTTGCCAGCATCCACCCAGTACTGGAACCGCGGTTAATAAATGTAAGGGTAATCTAATGGTAGTTATTTAGATTAATGAGATAGTTAATGAAAATCTTTTTAAATCAATGAACCGGTAATATAAACTTTTATACTGATTGGATAGTTTTTTGTAAAATTCCCAGGAAAATATACACGCTAGGATGTAACTCATGCAATGCTACTTACTTTCCAACGACTAGTGTTTGTCATTGCAATACACGGCTATATATATAATTTCGAGAAACCAAAGGTAGAGTCTAAAAGAGCTTGCCTTTCTCTCAGCTTGAGCAAACCAGATATATGTGACAATGAAGGAGGACTCCAGAAAAATCCCGAAGCCATTGATGGTAATCAGAAGGAAATTCTCCCACTTAACGCTCACGATGGGCAAACCATACCACGTATACAGAAGACAATTCAATAGAGAAACGATGTAAGGGATGCACGAAAATTCTTCAGTGCTTCTCTTCTTTATTATCCTTTTGAAAGTAAATCTTAGAAAAAACAAGAACAAATTTGTGAGTATGGAAAGCTTAAACACAAGCATGTAGAACATATATATGCAAATGTAGCCCATGTGTGCGGGAACTTGGCCATTCATCAGGTGGGTCGCTCGATCGATTAACAGTCTGTCTCCAAAAATAAAGGCAGCTCTCATAGAGAAGTTGATATGTGTACGAGAAAAATGGACATAGAAATACAAACACGATGATTAATGGTCTATATTCAACGTAATTTGTCGTCCATCTGATAAGTGGACCATCTTAATTTTTGGCTTGGGCAAGTTCGATTTTGGTGCCCACCTCATGAGTGGCTTGGATCGAGAACAGTTGTAGAAGCACTTATAACCTCAACATTTTATCAAGATAGAATGTTTATAATCAATAAGTAGATAATGATACATGAGAATCGTGTAATTACATGGGTGATGCATACAACAGTAAAGTGGCAGCATTTCCTGTGAAAAACACATGCAATCAAAGAAGATTAGTGATTGTGAAAGAAGAAGAGGATTTGCTAAAGGAGAAATCTGCAAAGTACCCATTATTCCAATAGCCATGCGCAGAGCCTCTCCCATTTTTATTTTTATTTTCTGTTTCTGCAAAACAACCGTCGGAGAGAGGTGCAAGAGGTAGTGTTGCTTGAGCTTGTTATGCTGCTGAAAAGGGCTATAAATAATGCAATGGTTGGATGGTATAAGAAATAAAGTAATAAGGAGATGATGCAGGAGTGATGCATGGTTGAGTACAAAACCAATGGTATGGGTTTAGCCAGTTTTTAAAATAAAAGCACGATTAGTCATACATCACATCGAATGGCACAAATATTGTATGGAGCTCTTTGGCTCTTATGGTTCCTTACCCTGTGAGTGGAACATGCTACCACTCGGACTTCCACTAATTCCTTCACTAGTGAAAGTACGTATATCTTCGGTAGCCAGCTGCAATCTTTTATTCTCTCAAAACGACTATGGTTCTGGAGCATATGTGAGAGAGAGAGAGAGAGAGAGAGAGAGAGAGAGAGAGAGAGAGAGTCCAATTAGCGGAATCAAAATATTCTGTGAGATTACTGCATGTGACTGGATCAAGATGCTGGATGCAATACCAACGGTTGTACGTTAAGTTTAATCACAAATTCATGTGTATCGCCCACCATGATGTTTCCAAGGTATCCAATCTGTCCATCATGTGTGCTCACACCTATTCTCCTTGGATCCCAAAAAATTGGTTGTTCCAAAACTCAAGTGGTGACACCATGTAAAATCATGACTATAACCACTAAAACTATGTTTTGTTACGTCCAACTAAAATCCAGGTGGGCCACACCATGTAAAATCATGACTGTAATCTTTAAAACCACTGTTTGTTCCTGACCTGAATAGACTAATTTTTTCGTGTCCATTCATCCTAGTCAGATGTATCTGAATGGATTAGATGTCATATACAAAATAGGGATGGCAAAACTTGACTGGACTTGCCAACCCGACCTGGCCCCAACTCAAAAAGGTTAGGGTTTGGGTCAACTCATTTTCTGTAGGGTTGGGTTCAAGTTATGTTCTGTTAACCTAAAATTAAGTAGATTAGTTTTGGGTTTGTTAAGCCAAGCTCAATGCGTTATGAATATAGTTTCCCTCTTGCCTTATCGCTAAATACTAACTAAATACATTATGATATAATATAAGTTTAAAAAACCCCAAACTTTGCTACCATGGTTGTAATTTTGTTTAATAAGGATTTGGTTTTATATTAATTAGAAGTTTTCAAAATACAATTTATATTTTCAATAAAATAATAATAATTTTATTTTAAATTTAATTTTTTTATATTTCTAAGTAAAAAGATGGGGTGAGTTGAGCTGGGGTCGAAAATTGAGATGAGTCAGGGTCGCGTTTTTAACCCATTTAATAAATGGAAGGGTTTGGGTTACACCCATCATCATTATGAATCAAATCTAACCTGAGCTGAAGCCCAACCCAACTTCAACTGACCCGACCCAACCCGACCCATTGCTATACAAAGGACACACATAGTAATTAGAAGGTTTTTTAATAGTGGGCGTCCCCACCCAATTATATATTTTGGTCTCTAGGGTGTGACCCAGCTGTGTTTTGTGTATAAGTAGAAGATTAGGTCGATTTGTACAGAATACTTAATGTAGAAACGTTTGGAGTGGATCCGGCCACCTCAAACAAAGTGGGAATTTTTACTCTTTCTTTCTAAACGGTCTGGGTGCTCGGGTGAGGTAAGTTTCTGCATTGATCAAATGCAAAGTGGGCGTTCTGTAGTGGACTTTGTTCGGAAATCAAAAGTAGAATTCTGAGGAAGCAGACACATCTGCTAAAGTACATCATTTCAGGCACGATATATATCAAAGGACACTCCGCGTG
Organism: Magnolia officinalis; assembly: GCA_021015155.1. Lineage (NCBI taxonomy): Eukaryota > Viridiplantae > Streptophyta > Magnoliopsida > Magnoliales > Magnoliaceae > Magnolia > Magnolia officinalis. The sequence goes on from JAJHSJ010000003.1 coordinate 105,818,938, forward strand.
TGCAAACCTGCCATTACTTACCCCTGGCGGCCACGAACCAACTTGCCTGATGGGAGCGAATTTTCAACTGGGATCAGATTTCCTGGATGGAGAATAGGTCGGTCTACTCATCTGGTGGGCCCACATCACGTGAGTACACGTAGACAGCCCCTCCCTTTTTTTTTACCGTTGTTCCCTCCTAATCACGTTAGTACACCAAGAGAGGCTTTGGTTGCTTGAGTCGGAGTGATCAATTCCAAGTGCAGTCTAGCTGGTTCACGTTTTTAAGCGCTCGCTGCTCACACACGTGCAATATTGAATCCCTGCATTAGTCTGGTGGAAAGTATCAATGGCCATGACTTGTATATGAATTCAAGCCAATATGATCATTAGGTGGACCATTTTTGTACAATATAATATAAGTCAGTTAAGATAAGTCGACCAACGGTTCAGATAAAATTACTTGTGTGGCCCATCTGATGAACAGGCTAGTTTGATTTCGTCAAGGTGAGGAATCTAATTGATGGGACGTGATTGATAAGAGGTTTGTATCATGAACTTATAAGCCAATCAGGTACGTGAAAGAGGTGCGTGGCTAGAGAAGTGCAGTCGCTCGAGTGTATACCTAGCATCCCTTCAGTTGTACATGAGTTGTTTGTGATCTACCATCCTAGAGGTTGTTATTTGCTTTATTCCCATCACGAATATTGTACCCACGAATGTTCTTTTTTAATATTGTAACTTTTACAAATGCTTTACTAATGGCTCAACTTCAATTCACTAAAATTCAAACCCTCTTTTTCTGATTAGATACACCCATTTTGTGCTGACAGCGTGTGAAATGTGTAGAACAGAAGAGCCAATCCGTGCAAAAGGTGGTCCACACCGTGATTATAATCTGATATGAAAATCAGGCTGTCGGGAAAAATAAGACAAGTCCAAGTACTTGGCTATGGAATGGACCAACTCTACTGACATCGCCCAGAATCCCAAGGCAACAAGCCCGACCGAGGCAAGTATACCAAATGCCTAAAGGAAAGACTTAGTTCGGATTGTAATAAATGAATCCCGATTGAGACTTACAAAGTCCAGAGCCATAAGACAATATATGAGATGCATAAAGTTGACTCGATAAATGAGGCAGCGACATCCAAAGAGGCCGATAAGGCCCAAAGCTTAGAGGTCATCCGATCGACCATAAAACCGACCCATCTTTAGGTCAGTTATAGAGGCGGCTATCGGATTAAGAGAGTACGCTGATTATGAATCAGTTTCATTTCATCCGATAGAAGGCAAGTAGCTCTACCCTTTATAGCCGGCCGAGACTCACTCATCAGTAGAGTTGGCCCGGCCCGATCCGAGCAAGGTAGAAATGGTGTAAAGTGGAATACCTTCCCAAAATATCTTCTTGAAAATTTAGTAAAAGGATCCTCGATCCCGGAGATCTTGGAATCGGCTGGAATCCAAAAAACGGATTGACACCAAATCTCCAAGAGATCAAGAGAAGAATCCTGGCATGATGGGATCCTCTCCTTCTTATAAATACAGGAAACCTCCAAGGTAAAAGGTACACAAAAACCATCCCATAAACCCTCTTATACGATCCTATTCCTGACTTTAGTATCGGAGGGTCCCCGGCTCTAGCCAGGGTCTCCATTGTCTCTTTCTTGTGCAGGCAAAATAACATCGGAAGAGGACACACCAGTTTTTTGCATCAACAGTTTGGCGCCATCTGTGGGAAACGATACGAAAAGTCATTTTCCAAGCTCTATCAAAAAGCTTCAAATAGGTCTCCAATGACAACAACAAGGAGAACCATCCAAAATGAGCCTAATGAGATCGCTGTCACTGGACCTCCGGTAACAGAAGGCCCGTCGGGTACGAATGGAGCCCAGAATCGATCCGATAATCGACAAGGTTCTGCGGCCCGTCCGGCTACCTCTGTCTCAACCAGGCATACTCATCGGAACCGAGGGAACGGGCCGTTAGACAAGGAGGTCCAGGAACTTAGGACCAACATGAACTACATGAAGAAAATGCTGGAATAGATCCATTGCCAGCAAGTTCCGCCTCAATATGATGGCGGTCGGGCGAATGCCCCACAATAATTCGCCGATCCCCAGCCTGTTACTCTGCGATCTGTCCATCAGCAAAGTCAGCATCAGGGCCCGGCCGAGCTTGCGCCCTCTCATTCTGTGACCGCACCGCTGCCCGCCACCGATCTTCGACACGAAATAGATCAGAGAAGGCATCCCCATGTATAAACGAAATAGATCAGAGAGTGCAGGAAGAGATCGATGACATGAACCAAAATCGAAATCTGGGTCAAACTAGACCTGAGATGAAGGCATCCCCATTTACAGAGAAAATTATGCAAGCTCGGTTACCGGAACGGTTCCGCCTACCTCAGATTACGCCCTTCACCAGAAAGACCAATCTAACCGAGCATATCGAATCCTTTCAGACGTATATGGAATTACATGATACCTTGGACGCCGTGATGTGCCTAGCTTTCTCCCTCACTTTAGCTGACATGGCTCGGCTTTGGTTCAAACAGTTGAAACCAAGGTCCATTAGCTCATTTACAGAGCTCAGCGATGACTTCCTCACCAATTTCATTGGTGGGAAGAAAAAATTCAAGCCATCTGCGCATTTGAATAAAATAGTTCAGAAAGAAGGAGAGTTGCTGAAAGATTATATTAAGCACTTTAATTTCGAGTCGCTTTAGGTCCAGAAACATTCGGACGAGACAACTCTCAACTCGATCATACAAGGCGTTAAAGATAAGCCGTTTCTCGCATCCTTGGACAAGAACCCGCCTACTACTCTGGCAGAATTCGTGGCTCAGTCGGATAAATACGCGGAACTGAAGAAACCCGAATCCTACGTGAGGCCGCTCAAAACGCAAAAGTCCCGACTAAAGAGTCAGCAAAAAAGGAAGTTGACTTGGCTAGTGGAAAGAAGCGTAAAGATGATCGGACCCGCGATGAGCGTAGGTCGGGTAAGCGGCATGACCACAAATTCTTAATGTATACCCAACTCAATAAATCACAGGAGCAGGTATTAATGGAAATCAAGGGCAAAGGATTCGTTAACTGGCCCGATAGACTTCGAAGCAATCCGAACTGATGAAATAAAAGTAAATACTGCCACTATCATCACGATCATGGGCACAACACGAGTAACTACTATCACTTGAAATAAGAAATCGAGAGACTCATTCGAGAAGGTCGTCTCAGAAAACATGTTAAAAGAACCGGGACAACGGAAGAACGCTTGGGCGACAACCGACCCACGGAAGAAATCTGAACTATTGTCGGTGGTCTCCGAGGCGGGGGCGACTCAAACAATGCTCGGAAAAATCACGCCATGAGCATCAGTCGACCTGAGTCCGAAATCTTGATTTTAGCTCGGCTTTCGAAAGAGAGAAAAAAAGGAGAAATACTGCATATCGTTTACTGATGAAGACGCTCGAGGCGTTTATCATCCGCATGATGATGCATTAGTCGTCACCCTTACTATAGCAAGCCGCAAGGTGTGTCGCATTCTTGTTGATACAGGGTCATCCGCGGATGTATTGTTGACTCAAGCGTTCGACAAAATGGGTGTTGAACGATTGGCATTGCGGCCAGTTTACACTCCATTGATTGGATTCTCTGGTGGACAAACACTCCCCGAAGGAGTGATATTGCTGCCACTCACTGCCGAAAATTCTCCACATCAGGTGTAACATCCCGGATTTTTGCCAACCTGGGATTAGACGTCCTAGGGCAATGAGTCAATCCTAAGACCTTATCAACTTGTCAAAACTCAATCCCACAGTCTAAAATTGCTCTTTAAACCATTTTCTTCACAAATCCCACCCTTCACTACCTTATGCTTTCAATTTTTCAAAGCACTTTCGCCCTTGACACTATCTTAAACTAGCTAAGTAGTAAAACTTAGATCACTTCATATACAAACTACAAAGGCCTAAGTACCATCTCAACCAGAAAACAATTAGGATTAAATCCTTTAGAAATTTAACAAAGTTAACTAAGTGCAAAACTCGGTTAGTCATGAAATCCGTTGGGATCGCTTTAAATACGATCTGCAAGACCCAAAACTTGCAGAATTGGTGACTCTAGGTTACCCTAAAGTCTAGAGCCAAACTCATTACCCGGCTGCTCTCGGGAATGAAACGAAACTTCTTATTGGGTCTAGATCGCACATCGGGAGTCCGATTAACACGAATCTAAGGAACTAGGACCGCCCCACTGGGCTTGACAATCATCTCAAAAATCAGCTCCGACCGATGTCCCACGGTCATTTATTTCGATCCGGAGCGAGGGTGTGTGAAAAAACACTATTCCTTTGAAAGAAAATATCTGGAATAGTGATCTGGCACCTTTCGCTTGCGCATCAGTATTAAGCAACCTGACCGTCAGAATCAGACCAAATTACACCCCGGATCAGGAAAAAATTTCAGGAACATTTACATGTACTTGGAATTTCGGATCGTGGCCCACTGACCGTTGAACTGAAAGTGGTCCGCCACGTGCGATCTGGGAATCCGATCGAGTCGAAAACGTAATCCCTCATAGATCCATGTGTGGTGAGCTTAAGTCTGACGTTTGGCTCAAAGAGGGCCACCAGAACACCTCTTTTGAGCTGGAAAAGTGGCGAATATCCTATATTAGCAGTAACCCTTGAACAGGAGTCTATTTCGGTGAAGTTTTAGGCTATATAAGGACCTTAAACCCTCTCCCATTCCAGCCATACGAATTTGGATTTGAGAGAGGGAAAAGAGAGAGAAAGTGAGGGAGAAGTGGGAGAATCTCCCTGCCGTCTTCCCTGCTGCTATCCATGCTCCACCGCATCCTTCTTGACGCTTTTCCGGCGATTCCGGCGTCATTTCTAGGTAAAAACCCTAACCCTAATCTGATTTGGGGCTTGGGTGGTTGTAGGTTGTGAAATAGCTAACCTATTTCGTTCTCTAGGTTGCCAAACTCCCGTATACGGAAGCTTAGCGAACCTATCAACTCCGTTACGATTCTACGACAAAGGGTGAGGACTTTAAGCGTATAAGTTACGTTTTTCAACGCTTTCAATGTCAGATAATGATAGATTCATGATCTGCATGCAAATGCACATGTACAAAGTGCTTTCCGTTTCCTGTTTCGATTAGCGATAAAGAATATGGATTTTCACATACTCTAGATATACGTAGAAATACCGTATACGTATTTTTCTTGGGAAAATGTTTGACATGTTTATTTAATGTTTGATTATATCATGTGTGGATAAAATGCTAGTTTGGCGAAAGGGATCGCAAAAATACATGTTCATGTGTAAATGTCATGTATGTTGAAATTGCGCATTCTAGAAATTCCGCATACGTGCGGATTTTGGAAATGTAATTGTCATGATTAATTGTTGTATGAATACGGTATACGCGGATAAAATAACCGCTTGGCGAAAGAGTTCGCCCTAACACATGTTTGCTAACATAAACTATGTATGTTGGAATAGTGTATTCCAAGTGTTTGTGGAAATGGCTGAATGAGTATAGAATTCTCATTCGTGCTCGCCATGACTAATTGTCATGGATATATGATTGTTGTAATGGCGATATCCCTTTGACGAAAGGATTTCCCTAAATCACGCCACGGCCATTATACCTATATATGCTAAAATGTGTGGCCCAAGTGTTTGTGGAAATGACTGAATGGATATGGAACTTGGATTCCTACTTGCCATGACTATCCGTCGTGGGTGTACGCGTGTTATGATTGGGGCAACTCCCTAGCGAAAGGATTTGGCCTAATGTCTATGTGATCGACATATGTCATGTATGTTGATGTATGTTTGTTTAAGTGTTTCTTGAAATGTCTGAATGTGTAGTAGTTGGCAAATTGTAATATATAAGGGTGTTGAGATATGATTCTCAACCTCTTTTCACTATGTGTATGATCTCCTTTAATAGTTGTGTGATTAGGATTTGAACATGTACAAACTCATGCTTGTGTTGTGCTTCATAACATGCTCAACTGTTTTATGATTTTAACTATGTAATGCATATGTTTGAATTTATATTTATGTTGTATGATCCGTCATGGGTGATGGGGGAGCGGAGCAACGAGTGCGTGCAACAGCCCTGGCAGCCCTAAACGGATAATACCAGACTGATTGTATGATTTGAATCCTGATCCATTACTGCTTTATATCTCTGTAATTGATTGTGTTTGGGGCTATGATTATAGTCCAGGCAATCGGTAACGAGATTGAACTCGTGGCTGAGATTCATTTGCCACGTGGGATGTGTTCGACGAACTCGAGTCGTGCGTTGCCTGTCGGCAGTGGCTAGGCCACACGAAGTTGTTTATGCACTTCATGTCGTGCAGCTCAACGGGCGATCGTGCTAGTCGAGCTCGTCAAGTAACCCGATCTGCCTTATGCATGTTCACCCTGTTTGGTCGCTACTGCTTGAACCTAGGGTACCAAACTTACCAGTGGCGATCCCCGTTTAACCATGGTACCTAGATCCGCTAAGTCGCATGAGCCGGGCATGGTGGTATGGGACACCGTGGTCGAGCTGTCGGCCTACGCTGGGGCCATGTGCCTCCCCGTAGTGACCATTGCGCAATCAACTCGTGAGCCGAATATGGTGGTATGGGACACTGTATTCGAGCTGTCGATACTTCGGCGAGAGCCGAGTACGGTGAGATCTGTGCTCGTGCTGACGGGCGACGAGTCCTCCGTGGTATCATCGAGTACACTCCAAGGGTCTGTGATTGGCGACGAGTCTTTCACAGCAACTAGAGTGTGAGTTGAGCCGAGTACGGTGAGACCTGTACTTGAGCTGACGGCTAGTGATTGAGCCGAGTACGGTGAGACCTGTACTCGAGCTGACGGCCAGCAATTGAGCCGCATACGGTGAGATCTGTATCCGCGCTGACGGGTGACGAGCCCTTTGCGATGCCTTCACTACGCTTCTCAAACCATAATATCGTATGAGAATAACTAGGATTGACGACCCTAGAATGGATCATGTTTGGGAATGATACAAGGGAGGTACCTTAGTTTCCCAATACTGCTGTTTGAAATGGACTAATAAAAACTTGGTAATCATGAGCATCATCGCACCGCATGTGCTTTGTAGATGTGGCGCACTGAGGGAGTAAGCATTCGCGAACGTAAGATGATGTCGCTTGAGGGTGGTTTGGCAAGGGCATACAGCATCATGTCATTTCATTTTGCACTTAACAAGAGTAGTTAGAAATGTTTGATTTGTACTGCTTTATCATTACTGCTTGATTGAATTGATAACATGTTAACCTATGCTTTACTGTTCCACTGAGTTGATCACTCACTCCCACGTTACGGGACGGTGTTCCGAACACCCACCAGATTTGTTGAGTTTCAGGTGATGGCGATGCTTGTGAAGCAGAGCCGGACTACTTCTATGATGTGGAGGAGGAGTTCTCCTATCTGTATCTCTCTGGCAGGTCAATGAAGACCTGATATTGTATTGACGGGGCTATGGTACATGGGATAGGAGGCATTACACTTCCTCACATTTGGTACATTTTAGAACTGCACTTGTATTTATTTAACCTGGTAATGTTATCACACTCTGGAGACTCATCATAAGTTATATATTTTATCTATCTATCACAGTCTTCCGCTTGCAAATTTAACTGTCTCTGGAGTATGATATGCTGTTTTGGCTTAATCTCACTCATGTTCAATGCACAAATTCAATCAACATTCAATCATCATTCATTTTGTTGCATAAGTGATGTTCTGGAACTCGGGAGTTGAGTTTATGCTCGACCCCCGATTTTCAGGGCGTTACAAGATGGTATCAGAGCATGATTTTGATTAAACCGGACCTGGGTTATGGTCACACTACGCACTCTGACGCACTCTGACTTGGGAGGGAGCGACGGGATGTAGAAACAGTCATAGGTACCCCGATTTCGCCAATTGGCGAAGTTCATTGAAAACAAACGCCGGAATCGAGTATGTATTCAACCATGGTCGCACGGGTCGACCTTAAAACACTTCTAGGTTGTCTAGTGAAGGGTCTAGATCATAATCCACCTCATCCCAATCATTGAGAATCAGTAAAAATGTGCGATAAACGTGATGAGGATAACTACTTCGAATCCTTGGAGCTTCTCTGGACTCCTCCCAGAGACTTCTCGAATCTACAAGAGGAGAAAGCAGAAAATAGAAATAAATTCTAATAAATTCGAAACTGATTAATGAATGACTAAAAAAAAAAAAAAAAAAAAACAAGTTCATAACCCTTTAAACAAGGATACCAGGTAATGGGAAAGAAATCAGGAACAAACTACAACTAAAACTTCTAGATTTCGCGACTTACTATAGGGTCGTGATGTCTACTAAGTGCGCAAGACTTTCAGCCAAAAATAGTAAGTGTCCTATTTGATTTCACTAAACCGTTCTCCTAATTATTCTAAGCTCTTTACACGAGGCGCACAACTCCTAAAGCCCAACGATGAAGAGTAATTAAACTAAAACTACCATTTTTAGCAAAACAAAATTGAAACGGGGAAATGACCGTCAATCGGAGGGTTTTCTTGCAATTTCGGGCTGCGCAACCCGGCGTGGCTGGGTTGGTTGGCTTCATTAGTTCGTTCTACCCCAAATTCATATATTTTACGTCATATAACTCATTTCAGATTGCAAGATATGTCCAATTTGTCCCGAACTACCCGAAATGGAGCGAATCGGTGTCGGGGGCCTCCCCACTTAAATCTACTAAGACCCAAGGTCGAACCAGGGTGCATTTGGCACCTTGGGACCATGGTGAGCAGATCCCCACTGCGGCGGCGCGGTTCCGGCCAAGTCCGGCCGCGGCGGCGCCGCGGGTCGGGCGGCGCGCCGCCGCCCGGTCGGCTTTCTGGTGGGATTTCGGCCATGGGGTTGGTCGGCCCAACCCCCTACACACGCTGGCACGTGCGGTTTTGTGGTTTGATTAGCATAAATAGGGCTGGAGCTCCCCTCTCTCTCACATCACCCTTCCAAGCCCTCCAACTGTTGTTTCTCTCTCCAATCTCCCTCTCAATCCTACATTCCACCTTTTTCGACCACCATCCATCCTTCACAATGTTTACAACATAACTTACCCCCTACCCTCTCCATTCTCTCTCATTTGAGCACTTACATGCCTCATTTGAAGCTCTAAAATCGTGCAAGCTCTCAACCCATCCCATCTACTCATTTTCCTCCTACAATCCCTGTCCGTTGGGGCCTTTACAATCATCTGTTGAGGCTCACATCTGTGGAGAACCAAAAACTCCAGCCTTTTCTCTCCATTTCTTTACATTTTCATGGCCTTATTCGTGGTCATTACGGCTAGTTTCTCGATGTCCACCTTCCTCTCTCATGGGAAAGAGGATTACCGCCTTTGGGTGTTTACGTTCTCATGTTCATGGGTGTAGTAGTTGGTACGATGTTCTAGATGTGTGAGAACGTTTAGGGCCCGTTCGGCCAACTGCATTAGGGGGGAAGGTGGATTGAATTGTAAAAGTAATAATAAATGTATGTGTAAAGTATGTTTCCTAGATTGGGTGTATCCTAAATTAAGGGTAAATTCCGAGAAATTAAGGGTAAATTCCGAGAATTCCTTTCCAATAACACTTAGAAATTCCCCATCGTGAGATATGGAAATCCCATCTCACGTTTTTCCAACACCAGGCTCATTTTCTAAGGCCTATAAAATTAATCCCCACCCACCCTCCTACCAACCATGTCACACCCAATCCCAAGGTAGGATTAGCAATACAGTCCCATTTAATACAACTTAAGACCACTGGCCAAATAGGGTTGAAATGATAAAGTCCCTTGATACACATTAACCCACCACACTCTGACAGTTTAAGCTTTTATAGTAAAGGGTTGTTCGACAAATAGACCCATAGAGTTTGGACCCAGAGCAGTGTTTTGACAGACTTGACAATATAGAAAATCCAACCAATTAAGAACGTGAACTCTAGAACCCCCTTTGTGGTTGGTTTGAGCATGTGTGACTTGTTCGGGCGTAGTTAAATTCAACTTTAGGCAACTCAATTCCAATTAGACAACTTTGATCCTAAGTGATGAAACCCTTCCTTGTATTAAAAATGAAGTGAAATCATCTAACGCATAAGCATCGACTTTGGACTCACCTATGGATTCCCGCTACTCCTCAATTAAGACTAGGCTACTGGTTAGGCTAAGGAAAGTAAAGACTAATTAATTATGCTAAGCCAATTGAATAATAGACTCAGTTATTCGGCTTAACCGACTCAGACCCACTACACAATTTTCTTTCCGTGTTGGCCCGACCATTTACAATTAAGAGTTTATGATTTTGTCTTTGAAAAGTGTTAGGAGTATATTGCTGATAGAGACTTTGTCTTTTAGGCCTAAGGAATTGCCCAAATGGGCAACAGACAGTTAGGGATTAGGTCCCAAATCGCATGCCATGTTGGCATACATATTGTGTTTCTGAACGTAAAAAGATAGCCTGCCTATTAAGCTAGACATAATTAAATAGGATAAGTCTGGACCGCGACAACACTCCTTGGTAGAATTAGGCATCTTGCCTCAAACTCACACCCATCCGTGATAGCCCCTTTCTATAATCCTAGGTACCAAGACTGATGTAGGGGGAGACCGCATTTCATTTCATGTCAAGGATAAGACTTAAATTACACCTTGTTCCGACATACGGAGCAGGACATAAATCTTGAGCCTTAAGGGCGAAAATAAAATTTTAAGGGGGTAGAACATGATGAGCCCAATCTAGTTAGGTCACCTAATACACCTCTTTGATCTGGGTGGCGCAGCGGAAACGAGGTGGACCCTACCCCACTGGCCCAGGATCGAAACGGTGCTCGTTGAGTGCGAACATTATAGAAGCCCTAGCAAGTTCTACTATAAGGAACCGTTTTAGGATGATCTAGTACGATATAATTCACCCTTTCCTTGGACATAGATAATATCGAGGACTCTCTTAGACTCAGACCTAAAGGGCAACCTTAGAATAAACAATTTGAGCCTTTCAATGATGGACATTCCCTACTCTTAGAGAGTGATCGGACTACGGAGTTACTGAAATATACAACTGCGAAACATTCGCGGCTTGACCCAATTCTCAATCCTGGGTGACTACCAGCGGACTCCCTGCTTGACCGAGCAGAAGACCAGGATCTACCAGGACTGGGAAGGGATACGATGAGCCTTCTACCCTGGTCAGGTAGATGATCGATGTATCGGGATCGAGCCCACTATTACCGTCTCTTCGTGTTGGTCAAACAATGCAAACAGCTATCTTACTCTAAATTGTTGGGAATTGTCGTCGAGACTCCAAATAGGTAAAGAAATAAATGGTAGCAAACCATCAGGGTATGAGAAATGGATAAAGAATTAAGTTTTAAGGGGGGTAGACTAAAATGAACCGGCTGGTATATACCCTACCACGCGTAGAAACTTGGAATCAATAAGTCTTAGTCGAATGAAATAATAGAAATCTTCCCTTATTACCCTTAGCCAATTTCGGGGACGAAATTTTGTTTTAAGGGGGGTAGATTGTAACATCCCGGATTTTTGTCAACCTGGGATTAGACGTCCTAGGGCAATGAGTCAATCCTAAGACCTTATCAACTTGTCAAAACTCAATCCCACAGTCTAAAATTGCTCTTTAAACCATTTTCTTCACAAATCCCACCCTTCACTACCTTATGCTTTCAATTTTTCAAAGCACTTTCGCCCTTGACACTATCTTAAACTAGCTAAGTAGTAAAACTTAGATCACTTCATATACAAACTGCAAAGGCCTAAGTACCATCTCAACCAGAAAACAATTAGGATTAAATCCTTTAGAAATTTAACAAAGTTAACTAAGTGCAAAACTCGGTTAGTCATGAAATCCGTTGGGATCGTTTTAATTACGATCTGCAAGACCCAAAACTTGCAGAATTGGTGACTCTAGGTTACCCTAAAGTCTAGAGCCAAACTCATTACCCGGCTGCTCTCGGGAATGAAACGAAACTTCTTATTGGGTCTAGATCGCACATCGGGAGTCCGATTAACACGAATCTAAGGAACTAGGACCGCCCCACTGGGCTTGACAATCATCTCAAAAATCAGCTCCGACCGATGTCCCACGGTCATTTATTTCGATCCGGAGCGAGGGGTGTGTGAAAAACACTATTCCTTTGAAAAGAAAATATCTGGAATAGTGATCTGGCACATTTCGCTTGCGCATCAGTATTAAGCAACCTGACCGTCAGAATCAGACCAAATTACACCCTCGGATCAGGAAAAATTTCAGGAACATTTACATGTACTTGGAATTTCGGATCGTGGCCCACTGACCGTTGAACTGAAAGTGGTCCGCCACGTGCGATCTGGGAATCCGATCGAGTCGAAAACGTGATCCCTCATAGATCCATGTGTGGTGAGCTTAAGTCTGACGTTTGGACTCAAAGAGGGCCACCAGAACACCTCTTTTGAGCTGGAAAAGTGGCGAATATCCTATATTAGCAGTAACCCTTGAACAGGAGTCTATTTCGGTGAAGTTTTAGGCTATATAAGGACCTTAAACCCTCTCCCATTCCAGCCATACGAATTTGGATTTGAGAGAGGGAAAAGAGAGAGAAAGTGAGGGAGAAGTGGGAGAATCTCCCTGCCGTCCTTCCCTGCTGCTATCCATGCTCCACCGCATCCTTCTTGACGCTTTTCCGGCGATTCCGGCGTCATTTCTAGGTAATAAACCCTAACCCTAATCTGATTTGGGGCTTGGGTGGTTGTAGGTTGTGAAATAGCTAACCTATTTCGTTCTCTAGGTTGCCAAACTCCCGTATACGGAAGCTTAGCGAACCTATCAACTCCGTTACGATTCTACGACAAAGGGTGAGGACTTTAAGCGTATAAGTTACGTTTTTCAATGCTTTCAATGTCAGATAATGATAGATTCATGATCTGCATGCAAATGCACATGTACAAAGTGCTTTCCGTTTCCTGTTTCGATTAGCGATAAAGAATATGGATTTTCACATACTCTAGATATACGTAGAAATACCGTATACGTATTTTTCTTGGGAAAATGTTTGACATGTTTATTTAATGTTTGATTATATCATGTGTGGATAAAATGCTAGTTTGGCGAAAGGGATCGCAAAAATACATGTTCATGTGTAAATGTCATGTATGTTGAAATTGCGCATTCTAGAAATTCCGCATACGTGCGGATTTTGGAAATGTAATTGTCATGATTAATTGTTGTATGAATACGGTATACGCGGATAAAATAACCGCTTGGCGAAAGAGTTCGCCCTAACACATGTTTGCTAACATAAACTATGTATGTTGGAATAGTGTATTCCAAGTGTTTGTGGAAATGGCTGAATGAGTATAGAATTCTCATTCGTGCTCGCCATGACTAATTGTCATGGATATATGATTGTTGTAATGGCGATATCCCTTTGACGAAAGGATTTTCCCTAAATCACGCCACGGCCATTATACCCTATATATGCTAAAATGTGTGGCCCAAGTGTTTGTGGAAATGACTGAATGGATATGGAACTTGGATTCCTACTTGCCATGACTATCCGTCGTGGGTGTACGCGTGTTATGATTGGGGCAACTCCCTAGCGAAAGGATTTGGCCTAATGCCTATGTGATCGACATATGTCATGTATGTTGATGTATGTTTGTTTAAGTGTTTCTTGAAATGTCTGAATGTGTAGTAGTTGGCAAATTGTAATATATAAGGGTGTTGAGATATGATTCTCAACCTCTTTTCACTATGTGTATGATCTCCTTTAATAGTTGTGTGATTAGGATTTGAACATGTACAAACTCATGCTTGTGTTGTGCTTCATAACATGCTCAACTGTTTTATGATTTTAACTATGTAATGCATATGTTTGAATTTATATTTATGTTGTATGATCCGTAATGGGTGATGGGGGAGCAGAGCAACGAGTGCGTGCAACAGCCCTGGCAGCCCTAAACGGATAATACCAGACTGATTGTATGATTTGAATCCTGATCCATTACTGCTTTATATCTCTGTAATTGATTGTGTTTGGGGCTATGATTATAGTCCAGGCAATCGGTAACGAGATTGAACTCGTGGCTGAGATTCATTTGCCACGTGGGATGTGTTCGACGAACTCGAGTCGTGCGTTGCCTGTCGGCAGTGGCTAGGCCACACGAAGTTGTTTATGCACTTCATGTCGTGCAGCTCAACGGGCGATCGTGCTAGTCGAGCTCGTCAAGTAACCCGATCTGCCTTATGCATGTCCACCCTGTTTGGTCGCTACTGCTTGAACCTAGGGTACCAAACTTACCAGTGGCGATCCCCGTTTAACCATGGTACCTAGATCCGCTAAGTCGCATGAGCCGGGCATGGTGGTATGGGACACCGTGGTCGAGCTGTCGGCCTACGCTGGGGCCATGTGCCTCCCCGTAGTGACCATTGCGCAATCAACTCGTGAGCCGAATATGGTGGTATGGGACACTGTATTCGAACTGTCGATACTTCGGCGAGAGCCGAGTACGGTGAGATCTGTGCTCGTGCTGACGGGTGACGAGTCCTCCGTGGTATCATCGAGTACACTCCAAGGGTCTGTGATTGGCGACGAGTCTTTCACAGCAACTAGAGTGTGAGTTGAGCCGAGTACGGTGAGACCTGTACTTGAGCTGACGGCTAGTGATTGAGCCGAGTACGGTGAGACCTGTACTCGAGCTGACGACCAGCAATTGAGCCGCATACGGTGAGATCTGTATCCGCGCTGACGGGTGACGAACCCTTTGCGATGCCTTCACTACACTTCTCAAACTATAATATCGTATGAGAATAACTAGGATTGACGACCCTAGAATGGATCATGTTTGGGAATGATACAAGGGAGGTACCTTAGTTTCCCAATACTGCTGTTTGAAATGGACTAATAAAAACTTGGTAATCATGAGCATCATCGCACCGCATGTGCTTTGTAGATGTGGCGCACTGAGGGAGTAAGCATTCGCGAACGTAAGATGATGTCGCTTGAGGGTGGTTTGGCAAGGGCATACAACATCATGTCATTTCATTTTCGCACTTAACAAGAGTAGTTAGAAATGTTTGATTTGTACTGCTTTATCATTACTGCTTGATTGAATTGATAACATGTTAACCTATGCTTTACTGTTCCACTGAGTTGATCACTCACTCCCACGTTACGGGACGGTGTTCCGAACATCCACCAGATTTGTTGAGTTTCAGGTGATGGCGATGCTTATGAAGCAGAGCCGGACTTCTATGATGTGGAGGAGGAGTTCTCCTATCTGTATCTCTCTGGCAGGTCAATGAAGACCTGATATTGTATTGACGGGGCTATGGTACATGGGATAGGAGGCGTTACACTTCCTCACATTTGGTACATTTTAGAACTGCACTTGTATTTATTTAACCTGGTAATGTTATCACACTCTGGAGACTCATCATAAGTTATATATTTTATCTATCTATCACAGTCTTCCGCTTGCAAATTTAACTGTCTCTGGAGTATGATATCCTGTTTTGGCTTAATCTCACTCATGTTCAATGCACAAATTCAATCAACATCCAATCATCATTCATTTTGTTGCATAAGTGATGTTCTGGAACTCGGGAGTTGAGTTTATGCTCGACCCCCGATTTTCAGGGCGTTACATCAGGCGACAGTAATGGTCGACTTTCTGATAGTCGACTAACCATCAGTTTACAACGTTATACCTGGTCGACCCTCTTTATGCCTTCTCCAAGCTGTAGTATCGACGTACTATCTCTCCATGAAATTCCCAACCGAGTCGGGAGTAGGAGTCGTCAAAAGTGACCAACAAGACGCAAGGCACTGCTATGCAACAACAGTAAAATTTCCAGTCGAGGTAACCATGATTGAATTGTTGGACCCTCTGGCTGAGACCCACGAGCGAGGACAACCGGTAGAAGACCTCATCCCAGTACCTTCGGTCGAGACAGACGAGTCTAAAACAGTTCGAATTGGCTCGTCTTTGCAAGTGCCTTTGAAAGAAAAACTGGTATCCCTACTCCGACGATACGCCGCCGTGTTTGCGTGGAGCCATGAAGATATGCCTGGGATCGATCCCTCGGTGATGACTCATCGCCACGACCTACCGACCGATCCAACAAAAGCGCCGACCGCTCGGCCCCGAAAAGTACGCCATTATTGAAGAAGAGGTTAGCAAGCTCCTCAGGCTAAATTCACCGAAGAGATATACTGCCCGGAATGGGTAGCAAATGTCGTACTTGTTAAAAAAGTCAACGAGAAGTGACGAGTCTATATTGATTATACCGACTTAAACAAAGTCTGCCCAAAGGACAGCTTTCCTCTTCCGAGGATCAATCAACTAGTGGACAACACGACAGGACATGAACTTCTTAGTTTTATGAATGCTTATTCTGGATACAATAAAATTGTAATGCATCAATCAGATAAATCTAAGACTACCTTTATCACTGACAAAGGTCTTTACTGTTACTGTGTGATGTCATTTGGTCTAAAGAATGCAGGAGCGACCTACCAACGATTAGTAAACAAAATGTTTGCTCGGCAAATCGGCCAGACCATGGAAGTATACATTGACGACATGCTCGTCAAAAGTATACATGCGACCGATCATATTGCTGACTTAGAAGAGCTGTTTCTTATCCTTCGTAAATACCAGATGAAGTTGAAACCGAGCAAGTGTGCCTTTGGGGTAAGCTTAGAAAAATTTCTCTGATTCCTGGTCAGCCAACGAGGGATAAAAGCAAATCCGGAGAAAATCAAAGCATTGCTCGACATGGAATCACCAAAAATGATTAAAGACGTATAAAGGCTAACTAGACGAGTAGCAGCGCTCAACTGCTTCCTTTCCCAAACAACTGATAAGTGTCTCTCATTCTTCAAACAACTGAAGGGATGACAAACGATAGATTGGACGAAAGAGTGTGAAACAGTGTTCCAGCAGTTAAAGTCATAGCTCGGATCTCCACCTCTCTTATCAAAACCCAAACCTGAGGAAGCCTTGCTATTGTACCTGGCAGTCTCCGACGCAGCCGTAAGCTCAGCTTTGATACGCGAGCATGAAGGAAAACAGTTGCCGGTGTATAGTTTGCAAATCATTACTATCGGCAGAAACCAGATATTTGCCTCTAGAGAAGGTGACCCTATTCTTAGTTGTCTCCTCACGACGACTTCGGCCATACTTTCAAGCTCATACGATTATCGTCGTGACCGACCTCCCACTCCGTCAGATCTTTCAGAAACCGGAAGCTTCCGGTCGACTAACGAAGTGGGCGATTGAGCTCAGCGAATTCGACATTCAATACAAGCCAATGGTAGCAATTAAAGGACAGGTTCTGGCCGACTTCATAGCTGAAGTTACCCCACAAGCCGATTCACCTACCGAGCTCACAGATGAGTCAGCCAATCAGTCAACGACTGCCATTGCCGACTCATCTTCCGACCCACCCTTCTTGCAACTTTTTGTCGACGGCTCATCCAACTCTAAGGCAAGCAGGGCAGGAGTCGTCCTAGAAATTTTCGATCAAACCTACATGCAATATGCCTTAAGACATGGATTTCAAGCCTAAAATGATACAGCAGAATACGAAGCCTTGTTGCTCGGCCTTCGACTAGTAGCTAGTCTGGGCGTTACTCATCTCAACGTATTCAGTGACTCGCAGTTGGTTGTTAATTAGGTTACTAGCGTGTATCAAACACGTAAAGAGCAGCTGAAAGCTTACATGAAGAAAGCCAAAGAGTTGATCGACGGTTTTAAACGATGTACTGTCACTCGGATCCCTCAAACAGAAAATGCTAAAGCCGACCTATTGGCAAAACTTGCCTCAGCCGACGAGGACGATATACCCAGGTCTATTCCAATCAAGTACGTCGCTAAGCGGAGCATCGATGACCCGCCTAGTTCAACCGTATATTCGATCGGTTCGGAACCTACCTGGCTCAACCCGATCGTCCAATATCTCGACAACGGGAAGTTGCCTGAAGATCGTGCTGAGGCTTGACGATTGAAAATTCGAGCCTCTCGGTACACCATACTCGACGGGATACTATATAAGAAAGAATTTTTCGCTCATTTGCTACGCTGCCTAAATCATGATGAAGCTAATTATGTACTACGAGAGATCCACGAAGGGATTTGCGAAAATCATTCAGGAGGATGATCGCTCGAACATAAGGTCTTATGACAAGGGTATTACTGGCCGACCATCCAACACGACGCTCGTAAGCTTGTCCAAAGTTACAACAAATGCCAGTGATTCGCGACCATTCCGAGACAGCCACCCGAGGAGCTGACCCCTATGGTTAGTCCCTGGCCTTTCGCACAATGGGGAATCGACATCATCAGACCACTCCCTTTGGGGAAGGGTCAGACCAAGTTTACCGTTGTTGCGGTAGATTATTTCACTAAGTGGGCCGAAGCCAAATCATTAGCCAGGATAACCGAACAAAAGATCACAAACTTTGTCTGAAAAAACATCATCTGTCGATTCAGGATACCTCGGACCATTATCACTAACAACGGGAAGCAGTTCGACAATAGGCAATACTGAGAGATGTGTGGCAATCTCGGAATAAGAAATGTCTACTCATCCCCCCATCATCCTCAGACGAATGGATAGGTCGAGGTAGTTAACAAAATTATTAAACAGCATCTCTGAACCAAACTCGACCGAGCTAAGGGAGCGTGGGCCGAAGAACTTCCTAAAATATTATGGGCTTACCGAACTATTGCTTGAACGACCATGGGAGAGACTCCCTTCTCCCTTGCGTATGGATCGGAAGCCATCACTCCTGTCAAGATCGAACTACCTTCTGCTCGAGTTAGTTTGTTTAACGAACAAGACAATGAGGAACTGTTGACTCTCGGATTCGACCTCTAACTGGGCAATTACTCCCCCATCCTTTGAATGCCGAGCATATAAAAATCTATTATCCCTAAATCGGCCGTTGAGCAATTAATTGCATTTATTTATCAGACGAGCAAACAATGGAAAATATGTAAACTGAGTCAAATGAATGTGAAAATCGAATATATTCATTCATCGGTGCAAGTTTTACATCGGACTACGCTAGTTCCTACTTTAGAATTACATTGATAAAATGACAAGGATAATGCAGAAAAAGAGTCAGCCGACATAAGCGATATCCTCCCTCGGTTGTAGATGCTCTTGAGCCCGGATTGAAGCTTGGTGTGCTTGAAGTGCCTGACAAACTTTGCAATCCAAAATTAGCTTCGAGGTTCACCAGGAGCTAACTCAGGAAGAGGCTCGGGTTTAGCTGCCGCCGCCACTCGGAGCAACCTCTGACACTGCCTCAGGAGCAGCCTCGAAAGCAACCTCAAGATCAGCTGCTGCTGCATCAGCAGACCCAGTTGCCTCGGTCTCCGGACCGTCCGAGCCAGAGGCACTTTCATCAAAACCCGAAAGATCAAGGTCGGGGAAGGATTGCTTCATCAAGTCCATGCACTTGATGTAATCGTCCTGATACAAGAGATCCCGCTCCTCAAAGTGCTCTCGGAACTCGAGAAAGACTGCTACGGCCTAGACCTTGGCTTGCTCGATGACAGCCTTAGTCTCGGTCTTGAGCCAAGACAACTTTTTCTCGGAAGAAGCGAAGGCCTGACAATCCCGCCGACTCTCCTCCCGGGCCTCTTGCAATTGCGAGGCCAAACGAGCACCCTCGGCCCTAACTTCATCAACGGCCTTTCAGGCAAGCGCTAAGTCGCCAGTCATTATATTGAGCCGAGTCACGGCAACAGCTAATTGTGCTTCCGCCTCCTCTGCCCGTTTCTGAGCATCGGCTAGATCCGAGCCAGCCCTGAGCGTATAAGGGGCGAACTGCAAAAGGAAAACGCACAGTCAGATCAAATTTGAGGAAGCTGACACAACAAGCGCAAAGTCCAACTCTTACATCGAGAAGCATATTCGCCATATGAGAGAGAGTCTACCTCGGGAAGCTTCAAAGAGGGTAGCGAAGTCTTTTTCGTTGCCATGAGAAATCGCCCAGGGGATCATGTCCTTCACGGCCTGTTGGAAGACCGACGTCTCCTGTTGAGTCATCTCCCCTCCTGAGGGCTCCCCCCTCTGTTCTTCCCTTTGCTTCGGAATCTGCTGTGCAACAGGTCCTGGCTCAGGAGCCGCCCCGTCCTCCGAGTCGGGGACTATCACGGTCGGGATGGCCGGGGCGACTTGCCCCTTAGCATTCGAGACCGTCTTTGGCCTCTTTGGGGGCAGAGGCTCTGACTTTGGAGGAGTCTTCATCTTGGAAGGTGGATGGAGGAAAGGCTGGGCATCAGCCATCTCTGCACCAAAAGCAAGACCAGTTAAATAAAATTCAAAGGGAAGATGACAGGACAACAAAAAATTACCTGTTAAGGCCGAGTCCAAACCCGAATTAAGAAGACGCTCCGGTTGGAGAAGTCTCTTTCAAGACCGTTGCTCCGGACTCAACGCCTTCAAATCTTTAATCCGAGCTAAAGCGCCGACTCGAGTTTCAGCCTTCGCTCGGGGATATCTGCAAAACGCATTCAGTTAGACTCAAAGACATAATAGTGTGAGAAGATAAAGAAAAGAGCATACGCCGAGTCACCTGCTTGGGAGAACACCTGAGGAACACGAGATTCGATGGGCCCTGGCTCGGCAGTCTCCCAGCGACTACACGCCAAGAACCATCTATCTCTCCAGTACTTGTTGGAGGTAGGAGGGTCGGTTATCAAAGGTCCACCCTTATTTCGCCAAGCACACAAGAAGTACCAGCCAGGCTGCTGCGAGTTCAGTCGTACTTGAAACAGATGGAGAAACTCGTCGACAGTCAGTGGGGGCTGCTCCGTCTCAGGCCACAACACCGAACGTCCAAACAAGTTCCTCCACCCGTTCAGAACTATCTGCCCAGGCGCTATCCGGATTCGATAAAAATAAGACCCCGAGCTATCCCCTGAAGGGGTAGACGCAAGTGACATTGCAAAACAGCTTGGAAAATAGCGACCATCCTAGCAGGAGGGCGGTCGGCTAACTCACCGGGAGAGGGAGGTAAATAATAACCGAGTCCGGGACATGGTACCCAGCCCTGATCTTGTCCAGATCCGCCTCAGTTAAAATAGAGGGAATGAGACCCTTTTGCTCATCTCCGGCCTCCCCTCCCTCGGTCGTCGACTCAGCAGCCTTTGCCGATCTCCGGGTAAAGATCGACTCACTAGCCCCTTCGGCCGCCTCATCCTCTTCCTCTGTTTCTTTCCCAGGAGGATTGGGCCTACCAGGGGTAGTCGCCAACGATGCCCCTCCGCGAGAGGGACCTGCAGAGACAGGACGCTCCGCCGAAAATCCAGTCATCCTTTCCGAATGCTGGAAAGCTGCATTGGCGCTTGCAGCCATCTCCGTCAACAACGAAGGTGATTTCGAAACGTCCCAAAGATGCCTCGCTTCACTTTCGTTACCGGAAGCTCCCTCTCGGGGGCTCTGGGAACCTTGCATTGCTGCTGTAATTGAAAGAGAAAGGGAGGGAGATAGTTAAAAACTCACAGAAGATAACGAGAAAGAGGCAGACGTGGAAGCAGAAATCGAAAATGGCGGAGAATGCGAAAACAGTGAAAATGGAAAGTGGGGAAGAGGAAAACGTTCGCAGGAAAATGGGACAAGAGCATCCCGCTCTCCCTTTTATAGCCCTACCACGTGGCAAGGGCATTTAAGGAGGAGTCGAGTTGACGGACGCTTCGACTCCCCCGCCCGACATGTGGCGCACTTCGAATGGCGCAAGCGCCGTCCTCGCCACATGTCTAGCGCTCATAAGCAGGAAAAGCGTTCTGATTGCTGCCCGCTCGTGCGACCTCGATCAATGAACCAGCGCGTGTTCTGGATGACACAAGACTCCTGCGAGCATTAAATGATCCATCATGAAGTCAGTCCCAGATCAAGCTGACTCAATGACTCTCTACTCCTTAGCATCAACAAAGCTGATACAAGGAGTAGGGGGGCTTACTGTTGAGGAAAAATAAAACAAGTCCAGGGACTTAGCTATGGAATGGACCAACTCTACTGACATCGCTTGGGATCCTGAGACAACAAGCCCGACCGAGGCAAGTATACCAAATGCCTAAAGGAGAGACTTAGCTCGGATTGTAGGAAATGAATCCTGACTGAGACTTACAAAGTCAAAGCCCAAAGCTCAGAAGCCATCCGATCGACCATAAAACCGACCCATCTTTAGGTCAGTTATAGAGTCGGCTATCGGATTAAGAGAGTATGCTGATTATGAATCAGTTTCATCTCATCCGACAGAAGGAAAGTAGCTCTACTCTTTATAGCCGGCCGAGACTCACTCATCAGTAGAGTCGGCCCGGCCCGATCTGAGCAAGGTAGAAACGGTGCAAAGTGGAATACCTTTCCAGAATATCTTCCCGAAAATCTAGTAAAAGGATCCCCGATCCCGGAGATCTCGGAATCAGCTGGAATCCAAAAAATGGATTGACACCAAATCTCTAAAAGATCAGGAGAAGAATCCTGGCACGATGGGATCTTCCCCTTCCTATAAATACAGGAAACTTCCAAGGTGAAAGGTACGCAAAAACCATCCCAAAAACCATCTTATATGATCCTATTCCTGACTTTAGCATCGGAGGGTCCCGGCTCTAGCCAGGGTCTCCATTGTCTCCTTGTGCAGGCAAAATAACATTGGAAGAGGACGCACCAGGTTTTTGCATCAACACAGACCAATCCACTCACTGCGTACACTGAATCGCATCATTTGCTGTGCAGTTGTTTTGAACTAGTGCCCTCTGCCTGATTTTTGTACACGTGATCATCAACGGTTGGATCTTTTCGGTCTATACAAACTTTTATCCAGATCAATGGCCTTCCAGATATTTCCAATAGATTTTCTTTCATTCTTTTTAGTCTCTTGTCTGCCAAAAGTGCATTTCGCCAATATTCAATGCCTGTTTTTGGTTTAGCGGCACTTGGAATTTAGAACTCAGTAAACCAATATTGCTGATGGTCATAGGATTAGAACATTGGAAAATTCCACTGGAACACGATTTACTTGCATTTCATATTGTTAGACCATGATTTACTTGCATTTCATGCTTTCTCTCTCTCTCTCTGATCTCTCTCTCCATGTAGCACACCGGCATAGCCAACCGTCGGTGTTAACTGTTTATCCATCCATGCTATTGGGGTCAAAGCCATGGTGAAAAATCATGCCACTCCAATGATTTTAACTAACAGATCAATATCATGAAAAAAATGGACGGTCAAGATTGAATAGAGAAACAAATAGTTATCATCTTCATCTTGACGAGTCTATTTAGTAGGTCCTAGCAATAGCATGAATAGCTTATGATTCCAACAGGTTGACTACAAGTTACGGTTCACCTTGCCAATAACATCCAACCTTCTTGTGTATGAGTCATCCAACCCATCCAATAGGTTCTTCCCATCACGAGGATTACCTTTTCCAAGAATCAGTCACATCCACTCATCGAATGGAACACACTTGTATTTTGTCTTTATCAATGGCTATACATTGTTTTGTATGGTGTGGCCGACCTGACGAGGATGGCGGCTAATTTTTGCACGATCCTCATGGTGGGGGTCAGTACTGCCCACATCGTCAAAGTGCAAGTTGTAACTCTTGGGAAGATTTGGAATGTAGCAGTACTCGTGAGGGATTGCGACACGTACGTTCTGGCTGTGTGGGGCTAATGCGGGAGTGACATCCAACCGTCCATTAGGCTCAACTACCAAAATACAGCCTGATCGATGACACAGGTGGGCCACACTGAAGGACACAGTGAAGAATGTTGTGGAGAGTGACACATCGTTAACACATTTGGATGGAATCTGGTGTCTGATGTGTTATGAAAATTAGATCTAATTCATTCATTGGGTACAAATAATATTTTCTTATTCCAAGGAGCTGTTTCGTGTGGTGGGGACCACATGATTTTGGACTTGCATGATATTTTTGGGATCACGCCCTAACCTGAGTCGGCGAAACGGTTGGATTTGGTGGATTTCATGATAGCATTCCCAGTGGACACTGAGGAGCGTTGATTTCCAGGCCTTCCCGTACGCAACGGTGGTAAGAGATTCAGAGCCCAATACAGCTGTAGTGAGTTTTGAAATTTGACCATCTATGATGACATAGGACCTAATGTGTGCGAGTGTGAAAGTGACATCCAGCCATCTACTTTATTGGACCTCAAATACTATGAGTAGATCATCTCAAAATTCATTCTGATCCATGTCTCAGGTGGGCCATGCCAAGGCGGCTGATGTCCACCATAAAATATCCAGAGGAGGAAACGCAGAATCCACCACGCTGAAAATTGATTGGTTCAGAAGATTAACAGTTCAGATTGACGTAGGCATTATGGTTAGGTCCCAAACCAACGCGGATTGTGCAGTGAGTAATTCACCACGCTATAGCCTAGTGAGTAAACTTTGTGGGGCCATCGTGATGTATTTGTCATTATCCACACCGTCCATCCATTTTTCCAGCTCGTTTCAGGGCATGAGTTCAAAATTGAAGCATATCAAAAGCTAGGTAAGATGATGTGCAACGTAGAAACTTTCCTATGGCTCATATATAACAATGTTTATTTGTCATTCAACCTGTTCACATGGTCACACAAACCTAGATGAAACCAGATCCAAAACTTTTGTGCCCCTAAAAAGTTTTCAACGATAAGCAATCAATTCATTTTGTGCCCGGGGATATGCTTCAATATCAGCCTCATGCCCTAAAATAGTACGGTAAATCTAATGGTAAAACTGATGTTTGGTGTGGATAAGACAAATATACCATGGTCCACCCAAAAAATTTACTCAGTATGCTATACTTAATAAACTACACAATCTACTTATGGGGATAATGATATTCACTGTTGAAACCTTCCCAAGGAAACCTGTTCATAAGGTCACACAAATATGGATGAAGGGAAAATAAATATAAGATTGATCTAGAAATTCTTGTGTGTAACACACGTAATTCAAAAATAACTGTTTGAATTATGGTCCAGTTGACCGTGAAAACTAAAATAATTTAAGGGAAGTTTCGGCATTTATTTTCCAAAATCCGCTTATAAGTTTCATGTTGGATTGGATCAGTTGAGTTTTGGATTGGCCTCGTATGTTTTTACCAAGCCCTAGAATAAGGTAACAAAACAGAGAGACAAAGTGGATTTTCCAAAAATACCATGGGCCTGGTTATGGTTCACCAACCCTCACCCCGGACTTAATAAATGTACAATGAATTGCACAATTGATTGACGTGTATTGGGGTGCGCTGACCGTACGTTGGGCTCAATTTGATGTTTGTCAGAAATCCATCTTGTTCATCTATTTTTCTATATCATTTTAGATTATAAACCTAAAAAGAAGACAGATCCAAAGCCCAAAGTGGCCCCAGTGTTAAACACAAGATTTTGCAACGATGGACATTCCATGCCACTATTTCCTGACGTGTGGCCCTTTGGACTTGATATCGGCCTCCTTTTGGACTCGTCTACAGTGCTTTTTTTTTTTTTTTTTTTTCCTCTCCTTTTTATGTCCATGCATAAAATAAGTTGGAAAAACAGGTGGGCGCGGTGGATTTTTTTTTTAATGTTTCAACGCCAGGCATTTAATTCCCACTGTTTCATATTCCTTTAGCCCACTTAAGTTTAAATCGGCATATCATTTTTGGGGTCATGCCCTAAAATGAGGTTTCAAAACAGTTGGATGGAATGGATTCACCGCAGACATCATAGTCGGCCTCAACCATGGTTGAGCAACCCTCGCCCTCTGGACTTAAACGTCCAGCAAACCTTTGGCTCGCAGATCGTACGTGGGGCATACCTATGTTTGTGAGAAATCCACCATGTTCATCTGTTTCTACAACGCATTTTAAGGCATGGGCTAAAAAATTAGGCATGTTTGACTCTCAAAAATAGCTGTTTCCCCTAATATTTTTCAACGGTAGGCATTTAATTCCACTGTTTACTGTTGTATGGTCAATTTAAGCTTTGGATCTACATCACTTCTGACTCTATTCCCTAAATTAATTTAGAAAAGCAGATGAAGAGTGCCGATCTGTCATAAACATCTTATGACCGGCCCCACCAATGTTTGAGCAGTCGGCATTCAATCCCCACTCTTTACTGTCGTTTGGCTGACTTGAGCTTTCCGTCGGCTTCATTTTTGGGCTATGCCCTAAAATCAAATGGCAAATCATGGGGTGGATTTGTAATATTTGGCCCATGCCCTAAAATTACGTAATGTGCGGGTGGGACCTGTATTTCAATAGAATCTAACGTCCGTTAGCAAGGAAAAGGTTGATGAGAGAGAAAACTGATTAGGTGTGGCCTCGCCTCACCCAAGATGGTGTACGTGGCCCATGCCATGTGGCCCACCTTGATGTATGTATTTGCATCCACATTGTCCATCTGTTTTTTCAGATCATTCCACGGCATGAGCCCAAAAATGAGGCATATCCAAATCTCAGTTGGACCATCATTTATTTCACTTCTTTCTATGGTGTGGTCTACTTAAGCGTTGGATCTATTTTGTTATTGATCTCATGACCTAAAATCATCTGGAAAAAATGAATGAAAGGTGTGGATATAACACATACATCATGATGGGCTCCACAAAACTTTGCTATGTCAACACAGTACTAATATCTTGTTGTGATCTACGTCATCACTCCATTAGTGGGGAATTTTTGTTTTTTTGTTTTTCAACACATGCTCACACACACCCACCACAGTGGGTGCTCAAATCATGTTATGTGTTGAAACTCTTGTGAGTCTACCACTGACCCAAAGTGGATTAACATCAAGCTAAGTACAACACTATAACATTATAACAATAGGTGGTTTCGAAAGAATAGTTAATAATTAAAAAAGAAAAAGAAAATTAAAAAAGAGAGTTCAACTGCATACAACTCATCAGTCAAATTCATGGCTAGATAGGTGTGATTTTGACCATCCGATCCATAGCTACAATGTGAACGGTGGATATTAGATCGAAATAGACGTTCATACGATTAGCAATGGTCGCATGGACCATACATATATTCATGCAGAGATGTTCATGTGGACGTCACCCATCTTCTAACGTAGGGGAGGACGTGAGGTCGAGCACCGTCTTCCTCAAGAGGATAAATATTCCGAATCCACGGAACCTCTCTGGACTCCTCACAGAGACTTTCTCGAATCCACGAGAAAAGAGAGCAGGAAATATAAATAAATTCTAATAAATTTGAAATAGATTAATGAATTCCAAAAAACGAGTTCACAACCCTTTAAATAAGGGTACTAAGCAATGGGAAAGAAATTAGAATCAAACTACAACTAGGACTCCTAGAATTCATGACTTACTATAAATAGTAAACTTACTATTTATAGACGGTCGTGATGTCTACTAGTGCGCAAGGTTTTCGGCCAAAAATAGTAAGTGTCCTATTTGGCTTCGCCAACCTGTTCTACTAATTATTCTAAGCTCTTTTCACGTTGGGTGCAACTCCTAAAGCCCGACGGATGAAGAATTATAAGCAAACTAAAACTTACTATTTATAATAAAAACGAAATTGAAACAGGGAAACGACCGTCAAATCAGGGGTTTCTCGCAATTCCGAGCGTCGCAACCCGGCGTGGCGGGGTTGGTTGGCTAAAGTAGCTCGTTCTACCCCAAAATCATATATTTTTCGTCCGCTAACTCATCCCGGATTGCGATATACGCCTGATTTAAGGTCTGATGGTCCAGATCACTTCTGTCGCCGACTGGGCCTTTTCTGATCCATCTTTGTCATGTAATTGTCCGCGACCCGCTCTACATCAGTCTCCTCCACTTCAAAAGAACTCGTCCTCGAGTTATCATTATGCGCTGGTTCATGGTACTCAGTCAGGTCCGCGACATTGAAAGTTCGTGAGATCGCCATATCATCTGGAAGATCAACAACATAAGCGTTGTCATTGATCTTTCGAATGATTGGTACTGGTCCAATTTTTTTATTCTTCAACTTGTTGTACGTTCCGGTCGGAAATCTTTCTTTACGCAGATGGACCATTACTTGGTCGCCCACCTCGAACACTTTCTGTCGCCGATGCTTGTCCGCTTGCTCCTTGTACTTTTCGTTCGAGGCATGTAGCTTGTTCTGTACCTCCGCATGAATGCCCATGATTTTGTCTACCATATGATCTGCTGCAATGCTCATGCCTAGGAGCTTGGGCAGAGGGACCAAGTCTAGTGTATGACGAGGTACTCGTCCGTAGATAACCTGGAACGAGGATTTTCCTGTCGAGCGGTTCACCATGTTGTTGAATGCAAACTCCGCTTGAGACAAGGCCAAATCCCACTGCTTCGGTTTTTCTCCTGAAATACATCGAAGGAGGTTTCCCAACGTGCGATTCACAACCTCGGTTTGACCGTCAGTCTGTGGGTGGTACGCGCTGCTGAACTGAAGGCGTGTATCGAATCGAGTCCATAAAGTCCGCTAAAAGTGGCTTATAAACTTCGTGTCACGGTCGGAAGTAATAGTCTTGGGAACCCCGTGTAGCCGCACAATTTCTCTAAAGAATAGATTCGCCACGTGTGTTGCATCGAGAGTCTTCTTACATGGAATAAAGTGCGCCATCTTGGAAAAACGATCTACTACCACGAACACCGAATCCATGCCGCGTTGTGTTCGTGGGAGACCAAGCACAAAGTCCATAGATAATCCTCCCAAGGGCCGTCAGGCACGGGTAACGGGGTGTAGAAGCCCGTATTATGAGATTGCCCCTTGGAAGTCTGAAAAATATAACAGCGTTGGACTGTCTTTCCACATCACGTACCAATTGCGGCCAGTAATACCGTTCTTCCACAAGAGCTCGCGTCTTGTCTTGCCCAAGGTGTCCACTGAGGCCACCTCCATGTAGCTCTTAGATTATCTGTTCCCTTAACGAACTCTTTGGGATACATAGTCGATTTTCCTTAAAAAGGAACCCGTCTTGTATATGTAAGTCACCGGGATGACCTTCCTGACATCTAACCCATGCGTCCTTGAAGTCGTCGTCGTCGGCATATATGCCTTTGAGGCGATCGAACCCGACAACTTCATTGCTCATAGTGACTAACAAAGTTGCACGGTGACTCAGCGCATCGGCTACTTTGTTCTGTTGTCCTGACTTATGCTTTAGCACGAATGTGAATTCCTACAAAAATGAGATCCATCTAGCATGCACACAGTTAATGTTAGCTTGACTATTAATAAACTTGAGGGCTTGATGGTCCGTGTAAAGTATGAATTCCTTTGAATCAAATAATGTCGCCAGTGTCGCAGTGCCTGGACCACCGCGTACAACTCGATCTCATATGTAGACCACTTCTTGCGTGCATCACTAAGTTTCTCACTGTAGAAGGCTACCGGCCTACTTTCTTGAGACAAAACTCTCCCAATCCCGACATATGAGGCATCACATTCGACTTCAAACAGTTTGTCGAAGTTGGGAAGTATAAGAACCGGGGTCGTGGATAATTTGCGCTTGATTTCGGCAAAGCTCCTGTCGGCTTCGTCAGTCCACTGAAACTACCATTTCTTCATGCAATCTGTGATCGGTGACACAATGCTACTGAAAATTTTCACAAACCGACGATAGAATGTCGCTAGTCCATGGAAACTTGTACTTCGTGAATATTTTTGGGAACCGGCCATTCTCTGATTGTCTTCACCTTTTCCTCATCCACTCGAATGCCCGTGGATGTAACCACAAAACCCAGAAATAATAGGCTATCAGTCATGAAGCTACACTTTTTTAAATTGAGGTACAGTTTATTTTCAGTGAGCACTTGAAGGACTTTCTTGAGGTGCTCCATATGGGTGGTTTCGTCTTGACTGTATATCAAAATATCATCAAAATAAACCACAACGAACCGCCCAATGAAAGGTTTCAGAACTTGGTTCATCAACCTCATGAATGTGCTAGGCGCATTAGAAAGACCGAAAGGCATGACCATCCATTCGTACAATCCTTCCTTGGTCTTGAAGGCTGTTTTCCACTCATCACCCGGCCGTATTCGAATCTGATGGTAGCCGCTCCTTAAGTCCAATTTAGAGAATATTTTTGCGCCCTCTAGCATATCCAACATATCATCCAACCGTGGTATAGGAAACCTGTATTTTATGGTGATCTTGTTGATGGCCCGGCTGTCGACACACATGCGCCAACTCCCATCTTTCTTTGGAGTTAGCAGAGCTGGTACAGCACACGGGCTCATGCTTTCTCGAATAAGACCCTTACGGATCAGTTCCTCCACTTGTCCCTGCAGAATCTCGCACTCATTCGGGCTCATTCGATAATGAGGACGATTAGGTAAACTGGACCCAGGGACAAGGTCGATATGGTGTTGGATATCTCGCATAGGGGGTAACCCATCGGGAAGGTCATCCGGCCAGATTTCTTGAAATTCATGTAACAAGGGCCTTAGTCTTTCAGGGATGATGATAGGCTCGAGTTCTTCCCCTTTTACAATTAATGCATAAGTCTATCCTGTTTCTTTGGATTCTTCCACGAAGTCCCGAATGGTTAAGAGAAAACGACCCTCCACTTTAGAAGTTTCAGGTGGTCCTTCTGGATCCATAGGGGCCAATATGGTCTTCCGGCCGTCCTTGACGAAGATATATATGTTATCTCGCCCTTTATGAGTGGCGTCACGGTCAGATTGCCAGGGTCGACCGAGTAGTATGTGACATGCTTCCATGTCAACCACATCGCATACTACTTCATCCTTATAATGTTTGCCAATTGAAAAGGATATGGTGCACCGTTCAGTTACCTTTGTTTCGCTGACCTTCTTGATCTAACCGATTGTATATGGAGAGGGATGACGTTCTGTTTTCAATTGCAATTTTTCCACCATGCCCCTAGAGATAATGTTCTCGCTGCTTCCACTGTCAATGATCACATCACAAACTTTCGATTCACCGTACACCTAGTGCGGAAGATGTTATGCCGCTGTGGATGCACTTTTTTCTTGGCGCATATAATAGCCGCCTCACGGCGAGCTGAACCTAATCTGAATCATCTACCTCGTCCTCGGCGGTATGCTCCTGTTCTTCAATATCTGGATCTTCATAAGCGTTATCAGCACTACCATCATTAATGGCGAGGTTTGCCACTTTTCGTTGGGGACAAGTATTTGACAGGTGGTCGGGCTGGCCACAACGATAGCAGTTGTTGGGTCTTGGCCGAGCATAAGGGTTCGGGATTGTACTTGGACCAGCGGCAGTCGACACGCCCCTTTGGGGTCTAGCTTGCCCGCTTCCCTGATCTCGGTTCTCAGACGTAGGAGGTTGAGTGCGTGCTCCTACGGGCTCCTTTCCTTAGGCTGTGGAGCTCCCTGGGGTGGACCGCCGCAGTGATCCTCACAGTAGGATAAGCTCGTGTGTTAAAACGTTCAAGTTGCGCTTCTGCCCGAGTAGCCAACTTGATCACATCATTCATTGTCCAGACGGACTGCATCTGTACCCGATCCTGGATCGCCATACACAATCCACCGTTGAATCGAGCGACTTGCTGCGATTCAGTCTCGACCAAATCGTTGCGCGCCGCTAAGCGGTAAAATAAAATTCTTCTGCGTACTCTCTCACCGACCGACTACCCTGTCGACAATTTTGGTATTGTTGGAATAATACCTGATCGTAATCGCTAGGGAGGAATCGGGCACGTAGTAGCTGCTTCATTCGCTTCCATGTGCGGATTGGTGCTTTCATCTGCCTGGTTCTGCGAGTTGCAGTTGTTCCCACCAAGCTGAAGCTCCTCCTTTCAACTTGTAGGCCACAAGCTTGACCTTCTTTGTTTCAGGGATGTCCATATAGTCAAAAAATCGCTCAACTTCAGAAAGTCAATCGAGAAAATCCTCAATGTGTAGCTAGCCATTGAAGTTAGGAATATCAACCCGTATCTTGAAGTCTCGATCTATTCGATCTACCGATCGCCGCCTTGCCTGGGGTGTTGGAAGATCACGTCATCGATCTCCTCTTCACTGGAGCCCCCGTCCTCAGGGATGGCCCTTGGATGCACTGCTGTGGTATTATCCTGCGATCAGGGCGATTACGGGTTTCAGCAATTGGTGGTGGAGGATTACCATCCAGGAACACGGAGTTGCCCTAGGGTTTTGCCAAGAGATTCGTTATGCGGTCCATGGAAACCTGCAGCCCTTGCATGGCTTGCCGATTCTCTTGCTGCGCTGCTTGTGAAAAGTTGTCGCCGTTAAAGAAAAATTTCCTGGAGCACCGCCTATGGGATTGTTGCCCGACCCGTCGTTAGAAGCCATCGACCCGAGGAGAAACCTCGCTTTGATACCAAACTGACGCAGGGGAGGACGTGAGGTCGAGCACCGTCTTCCTCAAGAGGATAAATATTCCGAATCCATGGAACTTCTCTGGACTCCTCACAGAGACTTCTCGAATCCACGAGAAAAGAGAGCAGGAAATATAAATAAATTCTAATAAATTTGAAATAGATTAATGATTCCTAAAAACGAGTTCACAACCCTTTAAATAAGGGTACCAAGCAATGGGAAAGAAATTAGAATCAAACTACAACTAGGACTCCTAGAATTCGCGACTTACTATAAATAGTAAACTTACTATTTATAGACGGTCGTGATGTCTACTAGTGCGCAAGGTTTTCGGCCAAAAATAAGTGTCCTATTTGGCTTCGCCACCTGTTCTCCTAATTATTCTAAGCTCTTTTCACGTTGGGCGCAACTCCTAAAGCCTGACGGATGAAGAGTTATAAGCAAACTAAAACTTACTATTTATAGTAAAAACAAAATTGAAACAGGGAAACGACCGTCAAATCAGGGGTTTCTCGCAATTCCGAGCGTCGCAACCCGGCATAGCAGGGTTGGTTGGCTAAAGTAGCTCATTCTACCCCAAAATCATATATTTTTCGTCCACTAACTCATCCCGGATTGCGAGATACGCCTGATTTAAGGTCTGATGGTCCAGATCACTTCTGTCGCCGACTGGGCCTTTTCTGATCCATCTTTGCCATGTAATTGTCCGCGACCCTGCTCTACATCATCTTCATGTGTGGTCGTGCAAACCATGATTTGGTAAAAATGATGAGAAGGGATAAAATGGTATTATTTACAATCAACCAGGGTAAAATTGACTTTCCTATAACTAACGGCTCCACCCTTACTAAATATCCATTAACTTACGTCCTGAAAGACGTATATGAATATGTAGGCTGGTTGTAGGAAAAAGCTTACAGCGGGAGGGGTTTTGGTCCACACCAAAAAGACAGGCAGCGTATGAAAAAATCCCATTATTTAATATCTAACCATTTTTGGTCGGATATTTAAATGATATATTTTGAAAAAACGAAACGCCCATCAATCAAAAGCTAGGGATTTTCAACCAATCTAATTTTAGTATTGTGACACTGGATCAGTGGAATCCACAGTTTAATCAATTTAATTTAACAAAAATGCCTTCTAGGTCTACTACTTCTTAGTGCCCACGTATGAAGCACTATGCTCTATCGGAGTATCAAGTTAATTATTTCCCAGAGTCAAAAGAAGGTTTAGCATTAATGCGCAGATACCGCTGAGATTTTGAAATTTTCCAAGACATACTGATTGAGGTTATCAACAAACTAACTCTGCATAAGTACATTTTTAGAATTTTAATAAATTTAAAATATTTTTAATTATTTTTATTCTCAGTTAGATTTTTCGATACTATACTCAAAAAACCAGGAAATTTGAAAATGTCTGGAGAAATTGCCGGGAATGAGATTCTCTGGCAATGTTTCCAAAAGCCAAGATAGGTGCGACCTCGCCTCGTTTCACGTCAATAATCTCTACTCCGTGAGAGACATACATATTGATTGTGGCAAATCTGCTTCTGTTCATCATCTCCAGTCCCATTGTTAGATATGGGACAGAGCTTTTCTCTGAGAAAAAAAAAAAAAACACAAGTGGACCACATCACATGGAACCATGGGAGGTGATGCTAGCCATAGAAATCTAGGTTCTCCGATTTGGCCTTTCTATGTTTTAGATAAGGTACATGATTTAATACGGTTATTCCGTATAGGAAATTTTTGATGGATTGAGCAGATGTCACTTCGACAACATGGTGGGCCTCATATAACAGGTGTGTGAATGCAACACTTCAGATATGCTTCTGCCCCATGCGGCCAGCATTCAATCAACAATGATATGTGCCCATTGCTTTCTTACAATCTAGTGTCCTGGTTTATGTTATTCTTAAATCCCCACTAATATTTGCCGGCCTTTCCGCCTTGAAAAAATTACTATAATATCCTTTAAAAGAAAAGACTTAATTGCCCTCTAGTTTTGTCTTACGGTCCCAAGTACTTGCTTAATGGGATAGGTTCCCATGTTAGTTTTGCATTTAGAAAATGTGATGACTCTTCAAGTACACATTACATGATTATACTGTAATCTAGACCGTCTATATTGCTCACTTCAACTGTGGATATGAACCATTATCAAAAGAATTATACATAGAAGATTGTTATGGGAAGATCTGAGCCCCTTATAATTTCGAGGACCGATGTCATCAAACCGATAACTACTGGAGTCGTAGAAGTGTCTCGGCCCTGAGATTAATGATCAGGAGGAAACTCGACTCAATAAAGTAAGCCCGATTTTGCCTCGGACCTTGTGAAAGAAGTCTCTCGGAGCACGCGACTAGCAAGAGGTTAAGTCCATCGGATCGGCTCGAACTACGAATGCGGTTACTGCTCGACGAAGGCTTGTAATAACTCCGACTGAGGCCTCTTCCACCAAAAGGGCCGAGCCAAAGCCGGATCCCAAAAAGGGCGCTCCACGAAACTAAGTTTAGAAGCTGCCATAAGTGAACGTGACCGGTTACTTCGCTCGTATATATGTATGATGCGCATAATATCATGCACGATTCTCGAATTCCACACAGTATTTTACAATCCGAAAATTCCACTGATTGAGTGAATCGCATTGAGATTGACGGACTTCGATTGTCTGACAGTCAGGTATAAATACGCCAAGACTTCATCGCTACAGGTATGCAACATCTTGCACTCTTCCTTACCTTTCGACTTAGACCCTGATTCTCTTAACCTGACTTAGGCATCGGAGGATCCCCTGACTTAGCTAGGGTCTCCTTTGTTTACCCTTTGCACAGGACCAGGGTCCCTTGAAGACGCATCACACGGAGTGGAGGGTGATCCGGATTTTGTCATCAACAAAGATAATATCAACCATCTAAAGTTTCCTTCAGCTTTGGACAAGTCCACAATTTTACTTTTAACCATCCATTTGGTAGCCATTGCTTAGATGGTTAGGATCACTTTAAAGAGATAATTCTAAAGGTATGCTCCATTGACAAGGGACTGACAATTTGGATGGTCTGCATAGATAGATACCACATCACACGTGAATTGGACTGTGCAAGACTGCCGTGGAGTCTACCCCATCTCCATGCAGGACAAATATTAGCTACTCTGTTATACTGCGATGGATGATACGCAAGCACTTATACATTACCTAAAAACTTTTAGTCACTCTGTTGGACTAGGATGGATTGATACGCATGCGCGCACTCATAAATTATCTGTGAAACTTTTAGAGTGGGGAACAATTAATTAAAATTAAACTGTCAAAACCATAGGCCCAGCTGGACCCACTTATTTGATACTCATGACCATCGGATCAGTGGACATTTATTAGATGATTAAGAAAAAAACTGCAATGGTCCTATTTCAACAAGAAAGCATCCATGAGATTAGGATAGCTCAGTAGTAATCTGATTTTGAAATGTGACTTTGGGTTGTTTGGCAGTGTGGATTTGAAAGCCTGTGGATTCAGATGGATGTGTAGTCCGCAGTGATTCCAGTGCATTTGAAATCAAACTTTGAGGAGGGAATTCAAAGTAACTCTTCCTTCCAATTTCTTGCTACTACCAAGCGACCAAACAGTATGTTTCCATGCTGTCAAAATGAGCACTTTCTGATGCACCACTGTTATATTCAATATTTGTAGAAAAGTCAAAAGATTAGATGGTTAGGATCTTCCAATTGGATATTTCTTGGGCACGGTCCATTAGGTTAAACAAAGTATGATTTCCATCCTCATAATATATATATATATATGGCACACACACACACAACATGAAAAGGTTCATCCGTGACATGCAAACAACAGGCCCAATACTAAAAATAACAAGTCTCTAAAATCAAGATGATCCACTCAATAAGTGGGCCAAATACATGCATGTCAAATCAGGGGCATTGGTTGTCCATTGAATCCATCGGCTGGCATGATTATTGTGGCAGTTAATCATCATGCTGGGGCATACAGATTGAATGGCACGGATGTCTTCTTAAACAAGTGGCATGCTGGTGATATAGATGGGACCAACAAGCTGTAGGTGATCAGGGGTCCAAATATTAATGGCCAAAACGAATTTCTTGCTGCCCCGCCATCCAATGCTCGGCACGGGCAGGGGCTATGAGGGGCACCGTGAGTATGTGTTTTATCCACACCGTCCATCCATTTTCCATGTCATTTTAGGCCCCAAAGCCCAAAAAAAAAAAAAAAAAAGTAGATCCAACGCTCAAGTGGACCACAAAAACAGGAAGCAGCGTTGATGATGACACCCACCGTTGTGATGGTTAATCGCCATATAATCTGTTCACAAGATCACATAGACCTTGAGGAAGGGAAAACTCAAATATCAGGTTCATCCAAAACTTCTGTCGCTTCTAAGAAGTTTTCAACGGTAAGTGTTTAATCCCAACTGTGTGGTCACTTGATTTGAGCATTGGATCTGTCTTATTTTGGGCGCAGACGCTAAAACGATATGAAAAAAAATGGATGGACGGTGTGGATAAAACCCGGACATTACGGAGGCACCACAGAGGCCCTGCTAGTGCCAAGCTGTGGATGGCGTGGGTGGAGGGTGAGGTGGGTGTGTAAGTGGTACCCAATCGGCGTCCTGTTTCTTCAGCTCTCTCACCAACATTCCTCCTCGCGGAAAGCCTCGTTCATGTACCATGATTCAAAACCTCTCTATCTCCTCTGCTTTTCTGCGGAATCCGGCCCGCTATTAAAGCCACCTGCAAAAGCCCATCTTATATCAATAAACTACAAGACAACACAGATCCCATGTTGATTGGTAATACCCACTAACCAAAGCCATATATCTCATGTTGAGTGCAACCAATTCCGTCTTTTCCTCCCACAAATTGCGATCGATCGAGTCAATGACCCCAGTGATGTAACCTGGGTGGGTAGTTAGGACTCAACCCATGACCTAGACAAAACAATCCTTGGTCCTAGCTCAGGGTGGGAATGGACCAGGTAGCCCACCCAACCCAACCAGACTAAAACTGGCTTTGGTTGAGGTTGGACCTACTATAGCATGGCCTGATTTATTTTTGGATAGGGCTTGGGCGTTAAGTCATTTAGTTGGACCTAGTTCAACCTGACTTTATATGCACTTGTGTTATATCCTACAAATATGACATTACAATCCTCAGTTGGGCAATCCAAATGTTTTTTTTTTTTTTTTTTTTTTTTTTTTTTTTTTTTTTTGTGAGTGTATGACCTACCTGATCAATAGATAGATTAGGAACATGCAAGTGGGAAATAAAATTTAAGGCTGGGCTCGAGCTTTACGTCTTACATCAGGCCGGCCCTTAGACTAGCTTGGCCCAGCCCATTGCCACCCACTCCTAGCCACTGGACCTTGTGGTGCATCAGGCTGTTTTGGGCTGATACACAAGTATCATTATCATTCAACCTGTAGTTAGCATGCTACATTCTTGAGTGGCAAAACCCAATTTAATTTCTTTTCCTTAATCCATTAACTCTCTAAATCTATTTTAGTAAGGAAAAAAACAAACAAACATGCATTTTTAAATTATCTAAAATTTGAAATATCCCACTTCGGGGGCATGGTAGCCAACAGATAGAGATAGAATGAGTAAATATGGAAGTCAATCAGTTAGAAATGTACGTGCCGTCGACTAAAGAAAACTGTTTCTTGTTATATTAGTAGTCTCATAAGTTGGTTGTATAAAGAGTCTTTTATATATATATATATATATATAGATATATATATATAGTATATATATATATTTCTCTCGCCCAATTTTTCTAACTTTCCCAAGTATGCGTTGGTAGCATTTTCACATTAAATTCTTCCGTGGTTCCGCCAGAGATGTTAGTGATATAATCCACACGGTTCATACATTTTTAAAAATAATTTTATGGTATAAATCCAAAATTGAAGTAGATCAAAATCTCAAGTGAGCCACATAGTGTTGATTGAACTCTCACCATTAAAAACTTTCTGGGGCTACTAAATTTTTAGATCAAGCTGATATTTATTTTTTCCATCATCCAGATCTGTATGACCTAATCTACAAGTTGGAAGTCAATAAATATCACGGTAGGCTTTAAAAAATATTAACGTGAGAATCATTATCACCGCTGCTTGCTGTGGTGTGGCCCACTTGAGATTTGGATCTGCCTTAGTTTTGGGGATAATACCCTGAAATGATAAGGAAAAACGGCTGGACGGGGTAGATTTTTCAAAAACATCATGATGAGCCGGAGAACCTAGTGACGTCGGTTCCGTGGGGAGTCTATCCGAACGCAGATTGGTTACTGACATGTTGTATAGCGAGAATGCTACTGAAGTGGTGTCATAATGTATGTTTTGTATCCACGCCATTCCATCCATATGGAGAGATCATTTTAGGGTAAGATCCAAAGAATGAGTCACATCCAAAGCTCCAATGGACCCCAGGAGAGTGACGCCACCATTAAAAACATCTAAAGGCTACAAAAGTTTTTGATCAAGCTGTAATATTTTGTTTTCCCTTCTTTAATGCCTTTGTTAACTTTGAACAGGTTGGATTTCGAAAAAACATCATGTTAAGCCTTATGAAAGTTTTAACAGTGGGACATCAATTACTACTGTTTTCTATGGTGAGGTCTGCTAAAGCTTTGATCTGCCTAATTCTTTGGCTCAAGACTTAAAATGATATCTCCAAATGAATGGACGTTGTGAATACAACACATACATCGTAGTGGGCCCACAGAACTTGGCGACGTCACTTCTGTAGCGAGTCCAGCTGCTCAACCTCTTTGTATATAATCCACGTCTAGGTAATACGCTTTCGAAGTCACCGCTTCCGAAGTCCCTTTGTACGTATATGGACGTCTAATCCGAACGGTACATTTGATGCGGAATCTCATGAAATTCAAAGGGACAAATTTTATCCTGATTAAAAATTTGAGGACTATAACAAAGAGAAATGAAAATCAAGGAAGGATACTGTTTTCATTTTTTATGGCCCGTTGAAGTTTTGGATCAAAGTAATAATTAGGTCAAGGAGGTTTCACGAGGTTTTTCTTCACGTGAACCGTTTAGATTTTGGAACATCACGTGCGAGGACTTTTCAAAAAAGTTCCCACGAGTCTCGTGCCAACTAGTGCGCAGCTTACCGTTCTGCCCGTTCTGCGTGTAGAAGGGGGACGCTAATTGCGTCCCACCGCCACCCCTCTCCAGCTATGAATAGGCAGGAGCTTTGAGTGATCGCTTGATGTATATGTTTTATCCACTCCGTCCATCCATTTTTCTTATCATTTTAGGGTATTATCTCAAAACCGAGGCGGCA
Organism: Magnolia officinalis; assembly: GCA_021015155.1. Classification (NCBI taxonomy): domain Eukaryota; kingdom Viridiplantae; phylum Streptophyta; class Magnoliopsida; order Magnoliales; family Magnoliaceae; genus Magnolia; species Magnolia officinalis. The sequence continues at coordinate 105,858,634 of JAJHSJ010000003.1, forward strand.
AATCCAAATCTCAAGTGGACCACACCACAAGAAGCAGTGGTGATAATGATTCTCACCGTTAAAATTGTTTTAGGGCCCACCACATGATGGTTATTTGACGTACACCCCTAATCTTGGGGTCCACGGTGATGTTTACATGCCATCTATACTATTCATAATGTCATTCCTATTAGGATTAGCTAAGAGACACAAATATTATCCTGATTCAAAACTTCGGGACCTACGAAATTTTCACATGTGTAAGTTCAATATTCATGTTTTTTAGCCCACTTGGGTATTGGATTTGGCTTGTATTTGTACGCGTGTCCTAAAATGATTCATTAAAAACAGATGGACGGATTGGATTTCTCAAAAACTCACGGTGGGTCCCAGTTAGGTTTCCAGCATAGGAACTTCATGCCAAAGGCTTATGTGATTTTTTTTAGGAAAAGCCTTTTGCGCACTGAAAACCTAGGTGGGACCCACTATAATGTTTTTGAGAAATCTACCTCATCCATCCATTTTTCCTTATCATTTTAGGGCATTATCCCAAAACTGAGGCAGATCTAAATCTCAAGTGGACCACACCACAGGAAGCAGCAATGATAATGATTCTGACGTTTAAATATTTTTTAAGGCCCACGGTTTTATTTATTTGACATCTAACCTGTAGATTAGATCATACAGACCTGGATGATGGAAAAAAAAAACAAATATCAACTTGATCCAAAAATTCGATAGCCACAGGAATTTTTAATGTGGGGTGAGAGTTCAATTAACACTGTGTGGCCCACTTGAGATTTTGATCTACCTCAGTTTTGGGGTTCATACCATAAAATTATTTTTAAAAATGTATGAATGACATGGATTTAACACTAACATCTTGTTGGGACCCACCTAGCATCCCAGCAGAAGAATTTAATATGAAATGCTTACGCGGAGAGTTAGAGAATGGGAAAAAGAGGTGTGCAAGAGAAGGAAGCTCGCTCTTTCAAGCTCGCGTTAAGAGTGTCTTTATCCAGACCGTTTACTACTGGTTGATAGAAAGGTTCGCACAAAATGACGTGTGCGAACCGGTCCGTAACTGAGCCTCTCTCTCTACTCTCATATATATAGGGTAATGTGGGAGTGTTAACTGTTACCGACGAGCTTATACATTCGGTTAAATGAGATCTTCTTCTTCTTCTGTCATGTGGATGAATTCCCATTCAATGCTGCTCACCTCTGCATATCAGAAAAAGAAGCCAAAAACAGCTTCAATGCAAATCACCAAGAAAATTAACATTCATGGCTAGAGAAAGATGCAAGTAAGAGAACCGACCTTCGGAGATCGTAACTCACCGGCTGCACCTGATCCATGAGAGAGAGAGTTCTTTTTTTTCTTTTAAGAGGAATGTGACAAGGGAGAGTAAGAAGAAGCCATTTGGTAAAGGCATCTCCCTGTTACTAATGTCATAATGCCATATCCCTGTACTAATGTCATAATGCCATACAGACATGGGTGAAGGGAAAGTAAAAAAAATAAAATAAAGCATGACTCAAATTTCTATGCTCCATAGAATAAATGAATGGTAAGTTTTCAATTCCCCCTATTTCGTGTGGTGTGGTTCACCTAAGTTTGGAATTTGCCTCATTTTTTTGACTTATGTTCAAATGAGAGGGAAAAAACAAGGGGACAGCATGGATCAAGCACACATATAAAAAGCGGGCCCACTAAAATATCCTCATTTCCTCGGTTTCAACCCACCGTCAACGCGGATGCGGAAGGTAAATACAATGGTAAGTAATAATTGCCCATTTACACTCCCATTTACTCCATGAATTGAAAAACAAACAGGGCCTAAACCTACAAAGTCCGTGACTCAGTTGTAATTGTCCATCTAATGATACGTACCATTACTTCAACCTACCCACACAAGCCATGACTTCAAAACCGACACAGGCGCTCATGGACACTGGAACCATGACTTGAGTTTTAAAATGATTGCGTCTACAGCGGACACCGAGCCAAACCTAGTCGAGCTTGGCACAGCTTGGCTCAGTTCGGCCAGAAGCCTACCTCAGCTCGAGTTCGACTCGGCTCAATTTGGTCAGCAGCTCGCGCTGGAGTTCA
>JAJHSJ010000003.1:105860825-105925251 GCA_021015155.1 Magnolia officinalis
CCACGGACCTAAAGCTAGGGTTGTGACACTGGTTTCGGGGACCAACCTACAATTGGGGTCGGGTTGTATGCACCCCTAGCTATTAACCATTAGTTTTCCATAAGTTGGGAGCCAGAGTGTGTAGTTGGGCGGAGGGGAGTGAGGCTCATGAGTCAGATCAGGCATGTGTGTGCGGCTTAGCTAGGAGCATCCTCAGATCATCCTGACAAGGAAAAAGACTGATGATCTGTCCAAAAAACAACTTGCAAAATTTTCTGACCACCATTGCTACCATACATGTGTGGTCTACTTGTTGGGGGTTAGTCCAGATGAATGTGTGGCTGATACACACCTTGTATATCTTCTACAAATAAGTCAGATTATAATGTATGTCCGAGGATAGAGATGTGTGGGCTAGGAAACTTGTTTTTTTATTTTTATTTTTATTTTTCAACCACTACCTGTATTACGCGGTGGATGAGTTGTCTTCAATTCATTTTCGGCGGATCATTGTTGATATCTTTCATGATAGAGAAGGTTGCCATAAGAAATGGATCAATGAAATGGCTCCATCCAAAGGATACAGCGTTTCAATGAAAATCGTTGAAATTCTCTCTCTCTCTCTCTCTCTCTCTCTCTCTCTCTCTCTCTCTGTCCAAGTACGACCGTGATCTTGTAATCTAGACCACTCACTTGGTGGGTTTCATAGTACATAAAATATAACTCAAAAATCTCCTTCGTCTCACATTTTTATGCCTACAAATAGACGGTTAATTAATAAACAAAACACAGCAATGCTCCAAGTTCAACTGAAAAAATAAAATAAAAGAAGAAATTAAGGAATTGATGGCTAGGATATCCAAGATAGTGGGACGTTCGAGGCGTGGTCTTTCGCCAATGGACCATCTGATTAACACAGTGAACCATGCGCCCCACTTGTATGAACTGAAAAACCAAGGATCATGACATTCCTCGTCTTAGCCGTTAACATAGTTTTACTCGTGTATGAAGTAGCCCATTTACATGTCATCACACCTGCGATCATGTGCCGGGCATCGCAGTGGGCCCCACATGGGCACAGCCAATTTGTGTTTCATTTTCTAAGCCTACACGGGTGTAAGAGAACAAATCAACATGCCTTCACGTGCCTACCTAGCTAGGTATATGTACTGGAGTGATTAATTTAGTACTTTTAAGTAAAAAAAAGTTACTTATAAGTAATTATATGCCAAACTTATTTATATGAAATAAGTTACTTATCTACTGCTATATGTATATATATAAAAAAAAGTAACTTATTTTGGTGGTATCCAAACGGGCCCCAAAACTTCTAAATTTAAGAATGGTTGGTGTGAAACCAATCAATGATCTAAATTCAATAGTCAAATTTCTATCAATGACACCATCGGACTTTTTCATCCTTATGACTTTTGGCTGAAAATCAATCCGGTAGTTCCAGAGATTTCAGTGGCTTAACTTTTTGAAGTATCTACGTGTACAAATGGCAGGGTGTGGTTGATGATATTCAGGCATTTACACATAGCATAGGTGAATTTCAGATACTTTAAACTAAACTAAACAAATTATAATCCAAGTTTAGATGATAATGTATCATGAACCAAGAATTAGGCTACCTTGTCTTTGGATTGATGGACATTATTTCTTAGAGGGTTAAAAATCACCTTATTCTACATGCAGCTCGTGTGTATATCAGAATTGAAAAACAGCTCAGTGGGTGGGTGTAGCAGCTAGATGGATCCCTTCTTTTTTATTGTTGCCAGCGCTTATTCCTATGTTGAACGGTGTAATAAAAAAGGGTAGAGTCCGCAATGGGTTGGGTTAGTGTTGTCTGGATGTCTTCAATCTGTACTCAAATAGGGGATCTCGATCAATTGAATAGTCTGATTGATCGATTGAGTGAGCCTCGAATTATACAGATTTGTCTTTGAACAGGTTTAGATAGGTTCAATTGATTGACCTGGGAGGTTCGAGCAATCGACACACGTTGGAAAATACTTGTAAACTGTCTGGACGCTTTTGAATGTGTTCAAGTGATCGAATATGTGATTGTCGATCGATCGATACTTAGATTAACGATGCATGCAGTTTTACGTAATTGCACGAATTATTTCCTATTCCTATTATTATACTATAAATATAAGTGTAATACGAGATTATGGTAATTAAGAGGGATAAAACGTTTCTAAGATGGTTTTGAAGTGAAACTAGGGCTTTATGAAGGGTTTCACATCTATAAGTGATTCTATCTCTTAGAACTCTTTATAGTGGATTTTGTTGTTATTTTGTGCCGTGAATTTTTTCTGGGTTGATTTTCCATATAAAAATTGTATGTTTCTATGTATGCATTATATCGTTCATATTTCGTGTGTTTGATTCAAATTCAGAATTTACTTATGCAGCTACCAACAATTGGCACACATGTCAATTGGCCTGATGGCTTTTGAGGTTGGTTAAGGCCAAGCTAAATGTGTCACATATATCTGCTAGAAAAAAGAAAAAGAAAAAAGTGTCCCATTTAATTAGAATGGCATGCTCGGGTGGTGGAGGTACCACCATAAGCTCGTATTGCCTGGCCATATGTGGTGCCAATGTTGTGTATGCTTCAACCGGTCCATCAGATGCCTGCCTGAACTCAGATAGACGGGTTGGATTTTCCTCATGCATCACGTGGGCCCCCACATCTTTCTGGTAACACCATAACTTACTAGAGCGTTCCCCTTAACTCAGTTGGGCTTTCATTGTACTCTACATGAGTAGATGAGCTGGGTTAGATGATTCCACCAAAAACCCAAAACAAACTAATAGCAAATAAGCATAGGCCATAGACATGATGTATAAACACACATAAGTATATTGTATAGGCTAAGCTGAGCATGCCTTTTGCCCCATATTCCCATATCTTAAACGTGAGTTTGGCGGTGTCGGGTGGGGTTGGGGTCAGTCAAGCCCAACCCAGACAGGATCAGGTAGAGAGACACAGGGTATGTGTTATAGGTCGGTTTGAAATCTTGTCTGTTTAATAAACAGTTCGAGCTTGGGCTGATCCTGACCCACTGCAAATTACTGCCTCTACTCGTATTTTCAATTTTCACAAGTGAGGCCCATCGGTGGTCTGCTGGACCCTATCATCAATCTTGAATTGGATATTTTTAACCGTCTATTTGTGGCTTACAATAGACTGGTTGAATGGTCCACATGCAACAGAAAAGGCCCAAGACTGGTAGCCAGGATTTCCATTTTAGAAAGTTTTGGGGTATGGTCTATACACAGTGGGACCCAACAGATCACAGATCTGGATCACTGAATAAACCATGATCCACCCTAGATTGCCGGTCATAGTCATACAGTTCAGATATTAACAAAAAGAGTAGTCGTTCAACCAGGTGAGGATCACCTGAGGAAGGGATTGGATGGAATATATATACTCACTATTGTGGACCACACGGACAAACCTATGGTTGGGATCTCGTTCGAATTTTTCATTATATATGGTGTGGCCCACTTGAGTTATGGATTGGGATTATATTTTCCTCGAGGCTTACCATTGAGGGGTGCACCTGATGGACGTAGTGTATATTGCATGCACACGTAGAAAGGTGGGCCCCACATAGCAACAGTGTTGTATCCATTGCATCAGAAAGGACTTACATGATTTCATTAAAGTCTCACAACCGATCGGGCCTGAGGTTGGTTTCGGCCTGGATTATGTACTTGCGGGCTCCTCCCATTAGGCCTATTCTCCTGGGCCCAACCCCACTTAAAAGTATGAAGTCACCACACAATTGCTGCCATGGCACACGTGTGCAGGGTCCAAAGCAACTCATCAGGTGCGGAGCACCATTAACATGCCTGGGCCATTAAATCAAGAGGGAATACTCATCAGACTGGCTACACGTGTACCTTCAATAGACACCATTGTTCACCTTTATTTTTTATTTTTTATTTATTTTTTATTTTTTACCGTTTATTTCTCTCATTCATGTGTACTGTTCCACCTGATAAATGGACCAGATGGTTTTTGAGCCACCACTAGTACCCATCTTCAGAATGGCCTCAATCTCGTACAGATATGCTAATTTGGTCACCCTTAAAATAAAAATAAAAATAATAACAATAATAAAAGGGTATTTATTTGGTAGTCTGGCATAGCTCGACGGTAGATGCACAGTCACTAAGAAATTGTCCACGTGGCTTACACTCACTCGGACGCGGATTACCTACTGAACCCAGCAGTAGCGAGTCTCGCTACTTAAGTGACGTGACCACGTTCTTTGGGCCCCACCATGATATATGTGTTGTATCCACACCATCTATCCATTTGGAGAGATCATTTTAGTGCATGAGTCAAAGAATGAGGCAGATCCAAAGTTCAATTGGACCTCACCACAGAAAAGAGTGGGACGGTGACTCCCTTCGAGACCTTATCAGTTTATAAGTTAATACAGACATGGAATGAGGGAAAACACAAATATTAGCTTGATCCAAAACTTCTATGGCCAAAGAAGTTTTAAATGGTAGGCATTCAATCCCCACTGTTTTTTGTGGTGGGGTCCATTTGAGCTTTAGATCTGCCTCATTCTTTGGATCATCCCCTAAAATGATCTATACAAATGGATGAACATTTTTTGGATATAACACATACTTCATGGTGGGGCCCACAGAACCTGGTGACGTCACTTCAGTAGTGAGACTGTTACTGTCAAGTTCAGTAGCTAATCCGTGTCCCACTCACTCAAACTAAAATTTTGGAAAGGAAAGTGAAGATAAACCACAATTCCAAAATCAGATTGGTTGAACAATCCTGGCCTCTGATTCATCGGTACTTTGTATGTTGAAATGGGGCCATTGGATTCATCTGACTAGTCAGGTAATCAAATAAGCTTCGTTTTTATTTTTATTTTTGCATTTTTTGGTTGATGATAAGTCTAAACTGGGATCCATACTTGGGACACTTGTTACTTAATTTCTACGTAAATGCAAAGTGCCTGCGTATCATCCATCACACTCAGCAAGAGTATAAATGTTTTCTTGGGACAAAAAGGACCTATCGAACACTGAGCGTTTTGAAGTCTATACGCACCTATTCACGCGGCCGCACCTGCCAACCTGGCATGAGTTACAACCAATCTGTTCATCAGGTCGATCCAAACATGTAAATCAGGCCATTCAACTCACAAACTGGGCCAAACGTAGACTAGATAAAAGTTTACAGCGGTCTACATTCAACATAGACGTGTGAACGGCCTGATCAGTGGACTACCATCTGCATAATGAAGTTCACCAGATGAACGACTTGGAGTGGAGAATAAATGGGTCGTGATGGGCCTGTCCAGGGCTTGCCTATGCTAATCCATGAACTAGATAGTGCAGCACCGGTCCGGTCAGACCTGCTAGATCATCATCGATGTCCACGTGTTGCCCAGACTAGGCTTGGATGCCCCCACATAGAGGTGAATGAGAAGAAATGTGTCGTGAGAAGGTAGCAATGGACTGGATGGCCCAGCGCGGCAGACTGTCTATGCAGGGGACTAGGGCTAAGACTCGAAACTTGTCCCAAGGGTCAGACTGGGCTTGAAATCTAGGCCCAAGAGTCTCAGCTAGGTTAGCGTTTAAAAAAAAGGAATGAATAGCTTAAAGATACATGTGAGCAGTTTTCATTCCAAAGCTTGTACCTACATTGGTAGTTTAAAGATGCTTATATGATACAAGATCATGTTTCAATGATCCAAACCGTTTATGTGGTGGAACTTGTCGTAGTTGGAACTACTCCAAAGAAAATTCTTAGTTTGAATGATTTAAAAACCTTTGTTCATTTAACTCTATTTCTCAAATTCACGGTTGAAAGGGAAGCCCACCTCAGATGGCTAAGATCGTCCAAGCAACATGATTTCCGAGCTATATGCACCATCCATATTGAAACCCATGTTTTGACGGATGGCGAATGATTTTTCACCTACAACAAGCATTCAACGGTTTAAATTTTACTGCAAATACAGATGCGTGAATCCCAGCACTCCACTTCTTGGCATGCAGCCTGCACCAACAGTATTATAAAAGATCTGTAAAACAAAGGATCAGGAGCCACTATGTTTCTTTTATGAAATGGGGTTTGCATCCATGGATTCTACTTCATGATAGGATTGTTCGAAACGTCAAACCCAAGCAGACGTTTCAGCATCATCTCCCATCACCGTTTAAAGTTTTGAATTCCATGAACGTTTCCAGCATTATCTCCCAGCTCCACCGTTTCAAACTTTTGAATTCTTATGTTCTGTTACATGCACCTAATGAATATCAGATAGGACAGTTTCGTAATTTCACAAAGACTCCAGATGCTTATAAATTGCTTCCCTGTATCCGATTGTAGCTAAGAAATGAAAAATAACAATTTCCAGCAGCTTCTTTTGTAAAAGAAAAAGAATTTCTTTTCTCTATTTGTGACTGGCTGAAGCCAACAGAAAAACAGATTCACAGTCTCAAAAATATCTGTTCTTGTTGTGCACGTTGCAGCAGCAGGTTCCTACAAACAGTCCCTGTTCTTGCTGTGCACTGTACAGAAGCAGGTTCTTACAATCAGCATTCCAACAAACTGGTATCAGAGCCTCGGTTCTTTTCCTGGAAGAAGCATCCAGGAGGCTTTTCAGCCAAGTACTGATTTTTCTGAAAAAATCTGTTGCAAAGGAAAATTTTTTTTTGAGTTCCCTGTTGAAGTTGTCAGCAATTTTAGAAAAGAAAATTTCTAAATCAGATTTCAGCAATTTTGTTTTTTCAGCCAAACAAATCCGTTAAAAAAATCTGTTTTCTATTTCATCTCTCTCCCTTCATATAAAAAAATCAATCATTCCTTCTCTTAAAAAAAGAAGAGATGGCGTCCTCGATCCAGCCACAGATTCCAAAGTTATCCAAGGATAACTATGAAAATTGGTACATCCAGATGAAAGCACTATTTGGGTCACAAGATCTATGGGAGAGTGTTACCGATGGGTATGTAGAACCCACAACGGAAGAAGAAGCTCTCTACACCGCTGATCAAAGGGCGGTCCTGAAAGATCAAAGAAAGAATGACAAGAAGGCTCTGTTTCTTGTCTATCAAGGGTTGGATGAGTCCACCTTTGAACGAATCGCTGAAGCGACCATATGCAAGCAAGCATGGGAGATTCTTAGCACAATCTTCAAAGGAGTTGATCGTGTGAAGAAAGTTCGTCTCCAAACTTTTAGAGCCGAATTTGAAACCTCACACATGAAGGAAGGTGAGACCATTTCTGATTTTTTTTTCAAGGTTACTTGTTATTGTTAACAACTTAAAAAGAGATGGTGAAAAGATCTAAGATGTACGGGTTATTGAAAAAGTACTTCGATCCCTCACAACCAAATTTGAGCATGTGGTTGTTGCCATAGAAGAATCAAAGGACTTAGAAAATCTATCCATTGAAGAATTGATGGGCTCGTTGCAAGTACATGAGCAACGAATGCAAAAGAACGCAGGTTCAATGCTTGAATATGCCTTAGATTCTAAGTTGACTCTAAACAATGGTCCTACACAACGAGAGGGCCGTGACACTAGCAATCGTGCAAGAGGCAGAGGGCGTGGATATCATCCAAGCCAACACAAAATCAACAAAAGACTATCAATTTCCGTGGAAGAGGAAATGGCAGAGGTCGATCCATGCGTGGACGTGGAAATACAAAAAATATTCAATGTTACAATTGCAACAAGTTTGACCATTATGCTTCAGACTGTTGGAGCAAACCAGTAGATCAAGATGAGCATTCTAATTATGCAGAAGCATCAAATCATGAAAAAGAAGATTCAACACTTCTTCTTGCACAAGAAGAAGCATATGATCAACATGACGTGTGGTATCTCGACTCTAGTGCGAGTAACCACATGTGTGGAAAGAAGGAGCTATTCGTGGAACTGACAGAAGATGCTCGTGGCAATGTGAGTTTAGGAGACTCATCAAAAGTTCCTATGAAAGGTAAAGGAAAAGTTAAATTCTATCAGAAGAATGGTGTGCCGAATTTTATCTCCAATGTGTATTACGTACCAAACATGAAAAGTAACATCCTCAGTATCGGTCAACTCCTTGAGAAGGGGTATGTCATACACATGGAAAACCATTCTCTCTCTATATGAGATGCACACGAAAGACTTGTGGCTCAAGTCCAAATGGCGAAGAATCGCATGTTTCCGCTCCATATTAACACAAAAGTTGAGAAGTGCCTCTATGGACTCGTGAAGAATGATTCATTGAGATGACATCTTCGCTTTGTGCATCTCCATTTCAGTGGCCTTAAACTCTTATCCTCATCAAGCATGGTGCATTGCTTGCCGGCTATTGAAGCTCCAGAACATGTGTATGAGGCGTGCACACTCGGCAAGCAACAAAAGAACTCCTTCCCAAGTGGAGTGTCCAGAAGAGCAAAGGAACCATTGTAGTTGTTCACATTGACATCTGTGGACCATTGGAGCTAATCTCTAATGGAGGTAATAAATACTTTATTACCTTCATTAACGATTTCAGTAAAAAATTGTGGGTGTATGTAATCAAAGAAAAGTCTGCTGCTTTTACTATTTTTAAAAATTTTAAGGCCCTTGTTGAAAAAGAAAGTGGTCTTAAAATCAAAACCCTTAGATCTGACAGAGGTAGAGAGTACACCTCAAATACCTTTCGAGAGTATTGCAGGGATTAAGGAATCAAGCAACAGCACACTGCAAGCTACACGCCACAGCAGAATGGCATTGCGGAACGAAAGAACTGCACCATCCTCGACATGACAAGAACCATGCTCAACGAGAAAGGCATGCTAAAAAGCTTTTGGTAGAGGCAGTTGCATGTACTGCCTACTTGTTTAATCGGTGTCCAACCAAAAGTGTAAGAAACATGACACCACAGGAGGCATGAAGTGGTTACAAACCGAGCGTGGCGCACCTAAGGATCTTTGGGTGTGTCGCCTACGCTCAAGTTCCAGAAGCAAGAAGAAAGAAGCTTGATGATCGTGGTGAGAAGTGCATCTTTATCGGCTACAGTGAAGTATCGAAGGCATACAAGCTCTACAACCCACTAACTAACAAGGTGGTGGTAAGTAGAGATTTGTATTTTGCGAGGAAGAAGCCTGGAAATGGAACGAGGAAGATTTAGCCAAAGAAAATCAAGTCGCGGTTGAAGAACATGAAGAAGAGAAGCACGAGAACCAGGAGCAGACACCTGCAACACTATCTTTCACCGAACCGTCTGCATGCAGAAGTCCAGCGATACGTTCCATCTCCTCTGGAAGTATTTCATCAAATCAAAATTCAGCCAGCACGTCATCATCCAGTTTTTCTTCACCCATGGCTTCGATCAAAATGAGGAGCCTCAACGATATATACGCCAAAACTGAGGAAGTAAATTTGTTTTGCTTGTATGCAGACCATGAGCCTCTCACATTCGAGGAGGCCGTGAATGAAGAATGTTGGAGAAAGGCTATGGAAGAAGAGATCCATGCTATCGAGAAGAATCATACATGGGAACTGATCTCACTCTCTCAAGGCCAAAGAACTATTGGCGTCAAATGGGTGTATAAGATCAAGCGAAATGCTGATGGTGAAATAGATCGCTACAAGGCAAGGCTCATAGCAAAGGGTTACAAACAGAAGTACGGGGTGGACTATGAAGAAGTCTTCGCTCCTGTTGCTCGCCTTGACACTGTGAGGATGATTATCTCCCTTGCAACCCATCACAGTTGGATGATTTACCAACTGGATGTGAAATTTGCATTCTTGAATGGAATTCTGGAAGAAGAGGTCTATGTTGACCAGCCTGAAGGTTTTGTTGTTAAAGCCCTTTATGGGTTGAAGCAAGCTTCTCGTGCCTGGAATGCACGCATCGACAACTATCTTCAAGAGAACGGTTTTGTCCAATATCTATATGAGCATGCTGTCTACATCAAGAAAAATGCTCATGGCAACATCCTCATAGCATGCCTATATGTTGATGATCTGCTGTTACAGGAAACAGTCAGGCGATGTTTGAAGAATTCAAGCATGCTATGTTCAATGAATTCGAGATAACTGATGGCAGATTGATGTCCTTCTTCTTGGGCATCGAAGTAAAACAACAAGTTGGTGGCATTTATATATCACAGAAAAAGTATGCTAAGGAGTTGCTTAAAAAGTTCAAGATGGCAGACTGCAATGCCGTGAACACGCCTGTAGCAACAAGCCTGAAGCTGACAAAAGAAGGAGATGGAAGAAGCGTGGACTCGACTCTGTTCAAGAGTTTGATTGGAAACCTAAGGTATCTCACAATCACAAGGCCAGATATCGTCTATAGTGTTGGGCTTCTAAGTAGGTACATGGAAGTGCCAAAAGAATCACGCTGGCTAGCCGCAAAAAGAATCCTTAGGTACGTCAAAGGAACAATGAAATTTGATTTTTCTATCCATACGAAGATGAAGCAATACTGTATGGATACTCAGACAGTGATTGGGGAGGTGACCAAGATGAAAGGAAAAGCACCACGGGATATGTCTTCTATCTTGGATCGACTGCTTTCACATGGAATTCAAAGAAACAAAGTATTGTTGCTTTGTCCACATGTGAAGCAGAGTATGTGGCAGCATCGTCCATAGTCTATGAAGCAATATGGTTGAAGAACATGCTAAAAGAGCTGAAACATTTACAGGAGGAATCCACCGTTATATATGTGGATAACAAGTCGGTAATCGAACTTGCTAAAAATCCGGTGCAGCATGGAAGGAGCAAGCACATTGATACTAGGTATCATTTTTTAAGAGATCAAGTAAAGCAGAAAATGGTGAAATTGGAGTATTGTCATACAATTGAACAGGTGGCAGATATTTTTACCAAGGCACTATCGACAGATGCATTCAGACGACTAAGATCGATGCTTGGAATGAAGCCTGTTTTAGTTTGAAGGGGAGTGTTGGAAACGTCAAACCCAAACAGACGTTTCAGCATTATCTCCCAGCACCGTTTCAAGTTTTGAATTCCATGAACGTTTCCAGCATTATCTCCCAGCTCCACCGTTTCAAACTTTTGAATTCTTATGTTCTGTTACATGCACCTAATGAATATTAGATAGGACAATTTTATAATTTCACAAAGACTCCAGATGCCTATAAATTGCTTCCCTGTATCCGATTGTAGCTAAGAAATGAAAAATAACAATTTCCAGCAGCTTCTTTTGTAAAAGAAAAAGAATTTTTTTTCTCTATCTGTGACTGGCTGAAGCCAACCGAAAACAGACTCACAGTCCCAAAAATATCTGTTCTTGTTGTGCACGTTGTAGCAGCAGGTTCCTATAAACAGTCCCTGTTCTTGCTGTGCACTGTACAGAAGCAGGTTCTTACAATCAGCATTCCAACAAGGATGTAGGCTCAAAAATGTGTTAGATCTAAAATTACGAGTAGATCGCAGCATTGGAAAAAGCATCAATCAATCTTGAAAGTATTTCTCCTTGTTTCTGTAGCTTAAGCCTTACTTTTTCCTCCATCTCTCCCTCCTATACTCTCTATTTCCCTTCATGGGTATACTCTAGCCTGAGCTGATTGTCTTGTAAAAATTAAATTGGTATTTAAAACTAATTTCATTTGCATTGTATAATAAAATTTATAGGTTTAATCATTGATATTTGGTATTGACAAGAACAAAAGAGAAAAATGAAATAATACAACTCTAAAAATGATGTTAGAGATAAGGTTTGTTAAATGTGGCCGGTGCTTATCTCTAATACTCCGTGTCAAGTTAGAGCATGAATGTTATGAATTCTGAACTTGTAAAGATATCTGCACTTTTATTTGATGTATGAACATAATAGTTAGTTTTGATCAATTCATTTTGAATTTTCTCTGGAATAAGTGGCAATCAAGTTCAATGCATTTTGTTCGTTTATGAAAAACTGGATTCACATCAATATATACAGCAACTTAATTGTCATAATGTAAAACCATTGGGTCCTTGTGAGAAATGCATAAATTTACTAGTAGGCACTCGAGCCAAGTAAGTTCACAAGATGCAGCGGCCATTGAATGATATTCTGCTTCGGTGGATGATAAGGAAATGGTACTTTGCTTCTTTATTTTTCAAGAAATTGGACTATCAGCTAAGAATGTGCAATAACTAGTAATCGAATGCCAAGTCTATGGCAACTTGCTCGGTCATAATCATAATAGGCAAATAATTGGAGCCGACTCATAGATGACATCAAGATCCCTTGGTTGGGTGTTCCTTTGAGGTAGCGTAAAACTCGTATAGCAACATCAAAATGTGGTTTTCTTGTTGATGCATAAATTGGCTCAAAATGTGAATAGAGTAAATTATATCCGGGCAGGTGATAGTTAAGTAAATAAGACATCCAACGAGGCAATGATATGAAGTAGGATAAGCTAATAAGTCTCCATCGGTTGCTGTCAACTTTAAGTTTTGCTCCATGGGAAAAGTTGAAATTTTTGAATCAAGCATACCCATATTTTCAAGTATTTTTAAAACATAGTTGCTTTGAGATAGAAAAATCCCTTGAGATGATCGGGCAACCTCAATGTGAAGGAAATATTTTAGAGGCCTAGATCTTTAATGTGAAAATGGGATTGAAGGAATGTCTTAAGAGACTTAATGGCAACAATATCTGTATGGGTAAAACTGGACTAAAGCAACACAAGGCCAACAACTTGGGGGCGGATTATGAATGGACTCGGTCATAGATGATCAAGCACGACCTCCGCGACCAAATCGGGCATCAACCATGAGTGGTGACTTCGGCCACCTAGCTGACATCTCATTATCTCAACTAAAGAGCAACTATAGAAGTCAACCTCGAAAGAGAATCACCAAGGGTCCCGACCTCAGAGTTTGAACCTCAGGCATCAACTTTGATTGCCAACCCCACTAGAGAAGACCTCGACCAGTGACTTGGATACCGGCCTCGACCGACCTCGGATACCGACCACCAGGAACCCTTTTGTATACAGAAAGGGTTACCTCCCCATTATTTTCGGCGAGGATCCCGCCCATATGATCACGACGTATCCGAGAGAAAATCCCTTCTGGGAGATGTATCTCCCTAGCAAAGGCATTACTATGTACGTAAGAGGTACCAAGATGTTATAATTAATTTAAGGACTCGATCTACGAAAATAGGTATACACTATCACCCTAACTCGACTAGACCTAGTGAGCTTATTATAACTTAGGCATCGGAGGTCCTCAGTTACAACTAGGGCCCCCATCGCCATTTGGTTTTGCAGGTACACGACCGTCTAGTGAGGACAACTGGATTTCAGCATCAACAATATCATTTTCAATAATTATTATATCATCAACATACACAAGAACAAAGGTTTGGGAGCATTCATAAGTACAAGTAAATAAGGAATAATAAGCATTGGATAGAATAAATCTTGCATGGAAAATAACTTCTGAAATTTTGCTAAACCAACTTCTGAAGGCTTGCTTAAGTCCATATAATGACTTATTGAGTTTACAAACTCTATTCTCTCCCTAACAGAAAAAATTGGGAGGAATCTTCATATAGATTTCTTTATGTAGATCATTTTTTATTTTTTATTTTTAGATCATTATATAAGAAGATATTATTGACATCAAGTTGATGAAAAGACCACCCTCGAATAGTAACAACGATGAGCAAACAACAAACAATGACTAATTTAGCCATTGGTGCAAATGTTTCATTGTAATCAAGGCCTTGTTGAGTAAAACCCTTGGCGACTAGGCGGACTTTATATCGTTCAACTGTGCCATCCGACTCAAATTTGATTTCATATACCCCTTCGCAACCAATGAATTGTTTGCTGGGTGAAAGAGAAGTTAGTGTCCATGTATTGTTTTATTCTAAGGTAGTAATCTCTTTATACGTTGCCCCTTTCCAGTGTGTGGGTGCTTTAAACTTTGGCTAAAACTCTTTGGTTCAAAAATAAGGGATATAACGGCAACAAATGACTTGTAAGAAGAAGATAAATGACTATAATCCAAAAAAATTACATAAAGGGAGTTGTGAACGTTGGGAAATCGGCGCCCACACTGATTTATGTTTTATGGTGGGTGTGATTAGGCTGATTTGGATAGTTGTGCAATAGAATTGGAGTTGTCACTAGCCACTTAACTCAAAAATCGCAGTTGGCTAGAACCTGCAAAATATGTAAAGTTAGAGAATCCAAAAACTCTTTTACTTTAAGTTAACTCCTGATATGCAATTTGAAATTCTAAGTAAGGGACCTCAGTTACAAAGAGGGAAGGTATTAAGCACCCTCTCTACCCGTATGGATGTACGGTCTCTACTTCATATGCTAAAATAGTCTTAAGGGATAAGATAATAAGATATAAATGAAATTAGTACAGACTCAAATTTCTGATATAGCAGGGTCCGAAATTTCGGCGATCCGCAGAGCATACGTCTAGAGAATGTCTACAAACGGGATTTATAATGATGCTAGAATGACATGTAGGAGAGTTAAATTACCATGAGTTTCTGATGTAACAAGATCCAAATTTTTAATAAGTCACGGAGCATATATTCAATGGTAATCTAGAGAAGCAGGGGGGTTGAGAAGGGAAGTAATGATGTGAGTGATGAAATATGAATGCTAGTGATGATTGCATGATCTTTGGTTAGTACTTGAAATGACTTAGATGTTTGGCTGCACCATGGTTGGGAATGATTGGCCCGAGTAGGACTGGGAGGCTAAGAGATGGCTGGAGGAGGCTAGAGGGGGCTAAAAAGATGAGAGCATGATTTTTTTTTTTTTTTTTTTTTTTTGTGCTTGTTGCTTGATCTTGGAAATGGAGAGAAAGGAAGAGTATTTATAGTCTTTTAGGATGACATTTTGGTAATTATTAGGACTTTGGAGGGTAAAGGATGATGTGGTGACTTGTGTTTGGTTGAGAGAAGGGTGATGCCACATGGCATTCCCTAATAGGCTCAGGTTGTCCTTAGAACAACATCTGTATCAACCTCTTAATAATTGTACATCTGAGGTTGTTATTCATTTCTGCTTTGTGGGATTGTTTATTGCTATCTTTATTTATATTTGTTTAATTCCATATTTAATTTTTTAATTTGACATAGTCCTATTCACCCCTCCTCTAGGACTCTTAGCTCAGCCTTTTCAAAAGGCAAACAAGTGGTCGTTAAAGAACCAATTTTGGATTCATCATCATCCTCATCATCATCATTATCAGAGGATGAAGATGGAGAATCTTCCTCTGGCAACACCTCTTCTGCTGAGAATGAATCATCCTCTAACGATTCGAAAGAGGAGGAGGAATTGAATACAGATGAAGAGGAAGAAGAGGAGGTCGATATCGGTGAAGAGGAGCATATCGTCGTAACTACTGAGATAGATGAAGAAATGCCTCAACTTGTTACTTTTCCTCAGACAATAACTACAAAGATTGGCGAAGAGGAAGAGCCTCTTGATTATGGAGAATATGAAGATATACCGGGAGTTGATTTGACTGTGCCATGTAGCAGTGACTATTCTCCTCTCTTACGTACTATATTTTCTGGTCCAACAGCTGGCACTATAATAACTACAGAGACTCTTCCCACTTCCGCATGCATAATTCAAACTGTGGCGGTTGTTCCTACTTCTGGTAGGATAGTAATTAAGGTAATTTTGGAGTTTATTGTATGGGAAAGTTGACTTTGGGTGGGAGGAACAACTGTGTGCTTAGAGGGCACATTTGTTGAGAGAGGGAGGTAATCGGATTACCGCCAGCTGTAGTTCGATTACCGCCCGGATGTTGTTGACTCTGAACTTCAGCTTGCGGGCTTTATTTTGGGCTCTGGATGTGGGTTTTTAGGCTTTCTAGGCCTTTTGGAATTTTTGGAGTAGTAGATAACCTAGGTTTGGTTTAGCTGAGGTTTGAGGTAGGATGTGGGGTTCAGGTTCAGTTCCTAAAGATCATCGATGCCTTATCAAGCTACTAGCCTGGGTGGGGTGTCTACAGGAGTAAAGTACCTACATGAACTATGTTTGAAGTTGATAATTTGGTGAAATGACAATGGTAGTCACAAAGGTAAGAGGGTCGAGTTTTGGTGCAGGTAGGCCGAGAATGAATAGGGGCGATAAGAGGGGCAGGGTTCATTTTATGAATAGCAGGTGTTGAGTTGGGTAGATTGGTATTAAAGAGAGGAATGTCAAAATCTGGGAGTAGTAGAGGTATAACATATAGAGAAGGATTGACAGGTATTGTGGTTCACAAAAGGAAAATTGATTTCATGAAATATGACATCTTAACTTATGAAAAGAGTTTTAGTATCAAGATCTTATACACGGTATTTTTTTTTTCTTTCCCAAAATGAGTACCCTAAAAAATACTTTTACAGGAACGGGAGTTAAATTTGCGTTTGTAAAGAATATTATAAGCACATATATCATAGGTATCCAAAGGTCTGAAGATATTCGTAATTTCTCGTTTATGATGAAAAAAAGGCTTCATATGGACTTTAGCTCTATAAAATAGAGGTGGGCATGCGATTAATGAGGTGGGTCGCAGTCATGATGCATTCACCCTAAAAATCCAAGGTTAAACATGCTTGAAAATATAGTGCTCTCGCTACTTCAAGTAAATGACGGTGTTTACGTTCAATAACATCTTTTTGTTATGGCATAACCACATAAGAATGTTCGTGGGCAACACCACCATTATCTTGAAGGAAAGATTGTATGTCACAAGAGAAAAACCCAGTTCCATTGTTAGTTCAGATATTCTGAATAGAGCTATGAAATTGAGTTTTAACAAAAATAAAAATAAAAATAAAAATTGAGATACAAGCAAAAGTTAGATTTAGATTTTAGTAAATAAACCCATATACAACGGTTGAAATCATCAACAACTATAAGGAAATAATGGGCACCAAAAAAAGATGGGGTAAGTAACCGCCCAAATATCACAATGAATAATTTCAAAAAGTGTTAAATTTGAAATAGTAATATTAGCAAAATCTAATTTTGATTGTTTTCCTCAAGGGCGAACAGTACAATGTGCAGAAAATTTATTTGCAGTTCTAAATATTGATTTTAAGCATGCAAACGATGTTGTCCAAGCTAAAAATGTTAAATATCCAGAGGAGAGACTGAATGAGAAAAATGGCTAAAGCCTGCTTATTAGGTGCTTAAAAGAAGTAGAGACCACCATATTCCTTACCCGCTCCAATTATCCGCTTCGTTGACAGGTCTTGAAAGCTACAAAAACTGAGAAAAAAAAGTTACAGAACATTGAAGGGTTTTAGTCAACCGATTGACAGAAATTAAATTGAATTTGAAAAATGGAACACATAAAACATTTGAAAATTCAAAAGCATTAGATTAAAAAAAAAAAAAAAAAAAAAAAAAAAGTAGAATCGAGGTGGGATATGTTGGAAATGTCAAACCCAAACAGACGTTTTAGCATTATCTCCCAGCACTGTTTCAAGTTTTGAATTCTATGAACGTTTCCAGCATTAATTATCTCCCAGCTCCACCGTTTCAAACTTTTGAATTCTTATGTTCTGTTACATGCACCTAATGAATATCAGATAGGACAGTTTTGTAATTTCACAAAGACTCCAGATGCCTATAAATTGCTTCCCTGTATCCGATTGTAGCTAAGAAATGAAAAATAACAATTTCCAGCAGCTTCTTTTGTAAAAGAAAAAGAATTTTTTCTCTATCTGTGACTGGCTGAAGCCAATAGAAAAATCAGATTCACAGTCCCAACATATCCCTGTTCTTGCTGTGCACTGTACAGAAGTAGGTTCTTACAATCAGTCCTAACAAACTGGTATCAGAGCACAGGTTCATATCCTACAGGAAGTTTTTCCAGCAGTTTTTTCAGCTAAGTACAGATTTTATTTGAAAGAAAAAAATCTGTTTAAGAAAAGTCTCTTTTGGTTCCCTGGTTGGAAGTTATCAGCAGTTTTTTCAGTGAAAAATTCAGATTGCAGCACCAAGTTTTTTTTCTGTTTGAAGTTGCCAGCGATTTTTTTTTCTGCAAGGAAAAAAACATCTATTCCAGCAGTTTTTCAGCTGAGAAAAATATCTGACTTTAGCAGTTTGGTTTTTCAGCCAAACAAATCTGTTAAAAAAATCTGTTTTCTATTTCATCTCTCTCCCTTACATATAAAAAAAATCAATCATACCTTCTCTTAAAAAAGAAGAGATGGCATCCTCGATCCAGCCACAGATTCCAAAGTTATATCCAAGGATAACTATGAGAACTGGTGCATCCAGATGAAAGCACTATTTGAGTCACAAGATCTATGGGAGATTGTTACCGATGGGTATGTAGAACCCACAACGGAAGAAGAAGCTCTCTACACCGCTGATCAAAGGGCAGTCCTCAAAGATCAAAGAAAGAAGGACAAGAAGGCTTTATTTCTTGTCTATCAAGGTTTCAAGGTTACTTGTTATTGTTAACAACTTAAAAGGAAATGGTGAAAAGATCGAAGATGTACGGGTTGTTGAAAAAGTACTTCGATCCCTCACAAGCAAATTTGAACATGTGGTTGTTGCCATAGAAGAATCAAAGGACTTAGAAAATCTGTCCATTGAAGAATTGATGGGCTCGTTGCAAGTGCATGAGCAACGAATGCAAAAGAATGCCGGTTCAACACTTGAACATGCTTTAGAGTCTAAGTTGACTCTAAATGAACAAAAGAATGACCATACACAACGAGGCGGCCGTGGCACTAGCAATCGTGCAAGAGGCAGAGGGCGTGGATATTATCCAAGCCAATTACAATATCAACAAAAGACTATCAATTTCCATGGAAGAGGAAATGGTAGAGGTCGATCCATGCGTGGACGTGGAAATACAAAAAATATTCAATGTTACAATTGCAACAAGTTCGGCCATTATGCTTCAAATTGTTGGAGCAAACCAGTAGATCAAGATGAGCATTCTAATTATGCAGAAGCATCAAATCATGAAAAAGAAGACTCCACACTTCTTCTTCCACAGGAAGAAGCATGTGATCAATATGACGTGTGGTATCTTGACTCTGGTGCGAGTAACCACATGTGTGGAAAGAAAGAGCTGTTCGTGGAACTGGCAGACGATGCTCGTGGCAATGTGAGTCTAGGAGACTCATCAAAAGTTCCTATGAAAGGTGAAGGAAAAGTTAAAATCTATCAGAAGAATGGTGTGCCGAATTTTATCTCCAATGTGTATTACGTACCAAACATGAAAAGTAACATCCTCAGTATCGGCTAACTCCTTGAGAAGGGGTATGTCATACACATGGAAAACCATTCTCTCTCTATAAGAGATGCACACGAGAGACTTGTAGCTCAAGTCCAAATGGTGAAGAATCGTATGTTTCCGCTCCATATTTACAAAAAAACTGAGAAGTGCCTCTATGGACTCGTGAAAAATGATTCGTGGAGATGGCATCCGCGCTTTGGGCATCTCCATTTCAGTGGCCTTAGACTCTTATCCTCATCAAGCATGCTGTATGGCTTGCCAGCTATTGAAGCTCCACAACATGTGTGTGAGACGTGCACACTCGACAAGCAACAAAGGAACTCCTTTCCGAGTGGAGTATCCCGAAGAGCAAGAGAACCATTGCAGTTGGTTCACACTGACATCTGTGGACCATTGGAGCCAATCTCTATTGGAGGTAATAAATACTTTATTACCTTCATTGACGATTTTAGTAGAAAATTGTGGGTGTATGTAATCAAAGAAAAGTCTGCTGCTTTTACTATTTAAAAAATTTTTAAGGCCCTTGTTGAAAAAGAAAGTGGTCTTAAAATCAAAACCCTTAGATCTGACAGAGGTGGAAGTACACCTCAAATGCCTTTCGAGAGTATTGCAGGGATCAAGGAATCAACCAACAGCACACTGCAGCCTATACGCCACAACAGAATGGCATTGCGGAACGAAAGAACCGCACCATCCTCGACATGACAAGAACCATGCTCAACGAGAAAGGCATGCCAAAAAGCTTCTGGGTAGAGGCAGTTGCATGTACTGCTTACTTGCTTAATCGGTGTCCAACCAAAAGTGTAAGAAACATGACACCACAGGAGGCATGAAGTGGTTACAAACCGAGCGTGGCGCACCTAAGGATCTTTGAGTGTGTCGCCTACGCTCAAGTTCTAGAAGCAAGAAGAAAGAAGCTTGATGATCATGGTGAGAAGTGCATCTTCATCGGCTATAGTGAAGTATCGAAGGCATACAAGCTCTACAACCCACTAACTAACAAGGTGGTGGTAAGTAGAGATGTTGTATTTTGCGAGGAAGAAGCCTGGAAATGTTACGAGGAAGATTCAGCCAAAAAAATCAAGTCACGGTTGAAGAACATGGAGAAGAGAAGCATGAGAACCAGGAGCAAACACCTATAACACCATCTTCTGCCGAACCGTCTGCACGCAGAAGTCCAGCGATACGTTCCATCTCCTCTGGAAGTATTTCATCAAATCAAAATTCAGTTAGCACGTCATCATCCAGTTCTCCCTCACCCATGGCTTCGATCAAAATGAGGAGCCTCAACGATATATACGCCGAAACTGAGGAAGTAAATTTGTTCTGCTTGTATGCGGACCATGAGCCTCTCACATTCGAGGTGGCCGTGAATGAAGAATGTTGGAGAAAGGCTATGGAAGAAGAGATCCATGCTATTGAGAAGAATCAAACATGGGAGCTGATCTCACTCCCTCAAGGCCAAAGAACTATTGGCGTCAAATGGGTGTACAAGATCAAGCGAAATGCTGATGGTGAAATTGATCGCTACAAGGCAAGGCTCGTAGCAAAGGGTTACAAACAGAAGTACGGGGTGGACTATGAAGAAGTCTTCGCTCCTATTGCTCGCCTTGACACTGTAAGGATGATTATCTCCCTTGCAGCCCATTACAGTTGGATGATTTACTAACTGGATGTGAAATCTGCATTCCTAAATGGAATTCTGGAAGAAGAGATCTATGTTGACCAGCCTGAAGGTTTTATTGTTCAAGGGGAGGAACACAAAGTGTATCGACTAAAGAAAGCTCTTTATGGGTTGAAGCAAGCTCCTCGCGCTTAGAATGCACGCATCGACAATTATCTTCAAGAGAACGGCTTCGCTCAATGTCCATATGAGCATGCCGTCTACATCAAGAAAAATGCTCATGGCGACATCCTCATAGCATGCCTATATGTTGATGATCTGCTGTTCACAGGAAATAATCAGGCGATGTTTGAAGAATTCAAGCATGCTATGTTCAATGAATTCGAGATGATTGATGGGGGATTGATGTCCTTCTTGGGCATCGAAGTAAAAGAGCAAGTTGGCGGCATTTATATATCACAGAAAAAGTATGCTAAGGAGTTGCTTAAAAAGTTCAAGATGGCAGACTGCAATGCCGTGAACACGCCTGTAGCAACAAGCCTGAAGCTGACAAAAGAAGGAGATGGAAGAAGCGTGGACTCGACTCTGTTCAAGAGTTTGATTGGAAACCTAAGGTATCTCACAATCACAAGGCCAGATATCGTCTATAGTGTTGGGCTTCTAAGTAGGTACATGGAAGTGCCAAAAGAATCACGCTGGCTAGCCGCAAAAAGAATCCTTAGGTACGTCAAAGGAACAATGAAATTTGGTTTTTTCTATCCATACGAAGATGAAGCAATACTGTATGGATACTCAGACAGTGATTGGGGAGGTGACCAAGATGAAAGGAAAAGCACCACGGGATATGTCTTCTATCTTGGATCGACTGCTTTCACATGGAATTCAAAGAAACAAAGTATTGTTGCTTTGTCCACATGTGAAGCAGAGTATGTGGCAGCATCGTCCACAGTCTGTGAAGCGATATGGTTGAAGAATATGCTAAAAGAGCTGAAACATTCACAGGAGGAATCCACCGTTATATATGTGGATAACAAGTCCGCAATCGAACTTACCAAAAATCCGGTACAACATGGAAGGAGCAAGCACATTGATACTAGGTATCATTTTTTAAGAGATCAAGTAAAGCAGAAAATAGTGAAATTGGAGTATTGTCATACAACTGAACAGGTGGTAGATATTTTTACCAAGGCAATATCGACAGATGCATTCAGACGACTAAGATCGATTCTTGGAATGAAGCCTGTTTTGGTTTGAAGGGGAGTGTTGGAAACGTCAAACCCAAACAGACGTTTTAGCATTATCTCCCAGCATCGTTTCAAGTTTTGAATTCCATGAACGTTTCCAGCATTATCTCTCAGCTCCATTGTTTCAAACCTTTGAATTCTTATGTTCTGTGACATGCACCTAATGAATATCAGATAGGACAGTTTCGTAATTTCACAAAGACTCCAGATGCCTATAAATTGCTTCCCTGTATCCGATTGTAGCTAAGAAATGAAAAATAACAATTTCCAGCAGCTTCTTTTGTAAAAGAAAAAGAATTTTTTCTCTATCTGTGACTGGCTGAAGCCAACAGAAAAATCAGATTCACAGTCCCAACATATCCCTGTTCTTGCTGTGCACTGTACAGAAACAGGTTCTTACAATCAGTCCCAACAGGATATATACAGGGGTGCACACGGTTCGGTTTCGGTTTTGAAACTGGAACCGAATGGCCAAGGTGATAGTTGAATTGGTCTTACTAGCTGTCAATATGGACCGTTCTTGTGAAGGGGGCCACCTTTAGTTCTTATCCCTTTTGAAACCGGATCCGAACCGTGTGCACCCCTAGATATATATATACATTATGTCTATTTGGAAGTTGAACAGGAGATAAATTAGGGATTTCAGGAAGAGAATCTAAATATTGTGGAGAATGAGAAATATGATTTGTGGCACCGGTATCAATAATCCAACTATCAAACTTATATGCAAGGTTAACTATTGGCTATGAACTATATACATTGAGGAGAGAACAATTGTTGGTATTGGTCTGCTGTGAATTGAGGAGCCCCATACATATTAGAGGATTCTTCGTCATGCTAGACTTGATTTGCACGTGGTTTGTTGTCCCTTTTTGAGTAGCCAACCAACTTGTAGCAATGGGAACGGGTGTCGCCTGTGTGTTTGCAATAGGTTAAAAAAAAAGAGGTTAAGACGTCTTGAAGAGCGAGAAGAAGGATCAACCTAAGTGGTAAGGGCAAAGGCACATTCAGCTTGAGTAGTGGATCCCGCTGGCGTGGTGCAATCATGGCAACAGTGTTAGATGAAGGAACTATATGAAGCTCTCTATGTTTCTCCTCTTGAAGGACAAGGGCATAAGCACAGTTGATGGAAGGTAGAGGTTGCATGAATACAATTTGATTGCGTACAACATTAAATGAGTCATGAAGTCCCATTAGAAATTGAAAAACTCTCTCTTGTTGTTGGTGATCATGGAGGCTTTTTAAGACTACAAAAGAACAAGGCTGAAGGGCAATAAGCAACGTAAGCTCATCCCAAAATGACTTTAGTTTGGTAAAATATAGAGAAACAAACATAGTGTTATGTTGGAGAGTAACAATTGATTTCTGCAATTGATAAAAGCGAGGAACATTGCTTTGGGCTAAACACTCATGGAGATCGACCCAAATGTCATGTGCAGAGGAGGAATATAAGACGTTATCAGCAAGATCTTTGTGCAAAGCATTGAGTAGCAAAGAGTGCACCATATGATTGCATCTATTACAGAGAGAAGAAAGGAGATGATTCTTTAGATGGCTTAAGAGAACAATCCACGAAGTTGAACTTGTTCATGGTACTTGGAGCAATCTTCATTGCTCGAGACCAAGTGATATAGTTGTCACCCACAAGCAGTTGAGAAACAAAAATAGCCCCTGGATTGTCAGAATGATGAAGAAATTAAGGAGAAGAGGTAGGGACGATATTAGTTGTGCTAGAAGATATATCAGTTGAAGTATAATCAAGGGAAGCCATAGTATTGGGAAGAACGAGAGAAATTGCAGCTAAGAAAATAGAAAAGAGGATATGGTGACTAGGCTGATACCATGTAAAAATTGAATTTGGTATTAGAAATTGATTTCATTTACACTGTACAAGAGTATTTATAAATATAATAGCAAAATCTAATCCTTGACATATGAGATTGACAAGAGAAAAAGAGGAAAAAATAATAATACAGTTTTAAAAATAGATTTAGAAATAAGGTGAGGTAAATGGTCAATGCTTATCTCTAATTGTACTATTAAATGATTTCCCTTGCATGGGAGGAGGGGTTGGGTGGTGACCACCCACCTGCATAGTAGCTCGACTTTAGAAGGCCTACTTTGATGTATGTGTTTTATTCACACCATCCAATCATTTTCCCTGCTCATTTTAAGCCATCAGCCAAAAATTGAAGATAATCCAAAGTTTAAGTGGATGACATTGTAGAAACAGTGGAGGTAACACACTTCCCATTGAAAACTTTCTAGGGTCTCTAGATTTTTGAATCAAGCTGATATTTATGTTTTCTTTTTATCCACATGATTATGACACCTTGTGAACAGGTTTGATACAAATAAACATCATTGTAGCTGGTGTGAAGATTTCGAAAGTGGACATCATTATCCTCACTATATATATCCGGTGGTGTGGTTCACTTGAGCTTTGGATATTTAAATTTGGGCCTCACACATGTACGGTGTGGATAATACCCATACATCATGGTGGCCACTCAAAGCTTCTCCCCGTTCCCAGCTGGAGCCAGGTGGGAGGAGAACGCAATCCGCGTCCCCACTCAGGTGTGTTACCCAGGTAACAGCTAATCCGCTCCCCCACAGGCACATGTATGTACTTTCATGCCACTCTCTCTCTCTCTGTCTATTGATTGAGCCTCGGATGGCTTTTTGGCGTACACATCGGATCTACATCCTTTCCCATCACTCTTTGGCCATTCAAGATTCCCAACGAATGTTTGCCTCTGCCAAATCGGATGCGGATTTTCTGTCGAAGGGCAAGTTGCTGCGCTGGTATACTTAGATTGGGGCCAGCCTCATGCTTTTTAGAAATTCACACCGTCCATCAGCTTCGTAAGCTCATTTTAAGGCATGAGACAAAAGATGAGGGGGATCCAAACCTTTAATGGGCCACACGAGAAGAAAACTGGGGAAATAAATGAGTACCATTGCAATCATACTGGGCTCCACCTTGATTTTTATATGCCATCCAAACCATTTATAAGGTCATTCTCACTGGGATGAAGTGAAAAATAAAAAAACATTAACATGATATAAAACTTTTACAGCCATACAAATGTTTCAACGATGGTCATTGAATCCTCACTATTTCATCTTATGTTGCTCACTTGCTCACTTGAGACTTGAGTCCATCTCATATTTAGTTACATTTTATAAAATGAACTCAAAAACGGATGGACGGTGTGGATTTCTAGCAACATCACGGTGGACCCTACCTAGCATCACGGAACAGCAACTTCTTGCTAAAGGCTTTAGTAGGGAATCCGCGTCCTGTCAAATCAATATGGTTGGAGATCGGAGCCACGTTCCTCACCTCAGCACTATGCCATCTGTACTCGTTTTGGATGGTCGTGCGATTTCACTGTACACATGCCAACCGTGCATATCCAAACAACCCATCAGGTAAGGTGATTTATGAGCATGCCCCACTCACAAACTCAGGCCGGCCCACCGTAGATCCCGTGTTTCTTTTCAACATGGACCATTGGGTATTTCTAATAGCCAATTTTTCTCGTGCAAGTGTACTCTTGGGCCTGGTGAGTGTACTGGTCTAATCTAATCTCTGGGCGTAAGCATGCTCACTGCGTGCACTAACGGCTGTACGGACGCGATGTACCGCCCGTGGGCCATGTAGGTGAGCACACTTGGAGTTCCTCCATTCCCAAGAAAGTAACGAACGTGCCGCCCGTGTATCAGGGGACAAGACCCTACGCGTCTCATGCAGTGCGCTGATCCGTACATGCAAGCCCCACCGTCCAATGATCCAAACCATTGATCTGATATGCCCTGAGTTAGTTTTGGGATGCGCCAAAATTCAGCGAGACTGAAAATCCTAAGCCTTAGATCTATTGATCGTGGACCATCGCATCATTTTCTCTAAGTCGTCTATTACTGGGCCAATGATGGAACATTTAAGACTTTATAAACCTGGGAGATTTCAATGCCATTCCTCATCCAATATGTAACCCAGCGGAATAACGGTCAGGATCAATGAACATGGGGGCCATAGATACAGAATCGTACACCCACGTCTGCCCTTGAAGATGCGGGAGGCAAGATAAGTAGGACATTCAAAGCCTTTTACGGTGGATATCAACCCAACAACGCATCTTTGCATCTTTCTTTCACATCACTGTACAAAGGGTTACGGAATGCATGGTGACTAACGTGGCTAGATGTAATTGTGCTACCTGTGATATGATGACTGGTCGAGTACATATTCCATTAACAATTTCAAACATGCTCTCTCCCTCTAAGCACACATCGACAGCAACACATGACTCAATCAAATCCTGCAACTTTATGTACCATGGAGGCAATCTGCGCACGTCCTGTACAAAGAGCCATGCATGTCAAATAGTAGCCATTGCTTGTATTGTTTTATAGACAACGCAAGTGGCACATGTGTGCTGCTATCCAGACCATCCAGATTGTCAGAAAAATAATGGAGGGAGAATATCTAGAAAACCACACTGATCGACAGATCCTATCCATCCAATCAGATAATACTCTAGCACTGATCGAAATTCAACAGGAAAATGCTGTCCATGTAGGATCATGTGTAGGGTTGATGGGTCATCAGAAAATATAAAGTGATGATGGACCATCCATCAGATGAATGTGGACCATGCATATAATAAAAAAAGGTGACAGAGTCGCAAGTGGTTGATTGAATGAAGGCACTCAACCACTGCTGTCTTACTCACATAAATCAGTGCACAGAGAGAAAGAGGCGTGTCATGTGATTGTACAAAGGGCAATTAGAAGTCAGAATTTGTCACGAGTGAAACAAGAGTAAGTTGTGCATTTGCTCCAGGGATACGTACAACAGGGAGCTGCACCTGAACCCCCAACGGTAAGCTGTCGATAGGGACCCGACCTGCATCCCCGACACGGAAATCTTTGGTGCAATCAAGTTGTGGGGCCCACTGTAACCCCAATGAATGACCCCATACCTCGTCCGTACACGCCAAACCTAAGTGCCCCGCGTGTTCATTTCAATCACATTCGCGAGATCCAGGACGTTCATCAGATCAGTACTTCAGAAGCCAAAGGCTACCAATGGGATCGGCCTAGCCATAATCTAAGGCAAGGATTTGATTGCCAAGAGGCACACGTGGTGTTCAACATTCAGTTCTGTTCCGCACGTTTGGATGTACTGCAACATTCCAGATGGTATGGATGTAATGTATCTTAGAGGCAATCAATCGGGTTGTGGGGCCCAGTTGAAATCCATATCCAATTCTCAGTCATGTAGTTCTTCCGGGTTTTAAGCTGGGCCATTTTACTGTTACTGGCCTGCGAAACCGGAAACGGATTGGCTATACTCCCCCTGACACCAGCCCCGGGACTGGTGGTCGGTGCTCTGTGGGACCTACCATGATGTATTTGTTTCATCCATTCCATTCATCCATTTTTAAAGATAATTTTAGGGCTTGAGTCAAAAAAATGAGAGGCATATAAATCTCAGGTAGACCACACCACATGAAAACAATAGTGATTGGGTATCCACCATTAAAATCTTTCTAAGGCCCACTGTACTGTTTATTTGACATCCAATCTGTTGATTAGGTCATACAGGCCCAGAGGAAGGGAAAAAACAAAAATCAGCTTGATCAAAAATTTTTATGGGCCCCAAAAGGTTTTTAATGGCCCACGATCATTCAACACTATTTCATGTAATGTGGTCCACTTGAGATTGGTATATACCTAATTTTTGGTCTCATATCATAAAATGATCTGTAAAAATAGATGGACAGCATGGATGAAACACATACATTAAGGTGAGGCCCACAGAGCACCGACCACCAATCCGTTCCCTGCGAAACCACGGAAAAGGGGGGAGGCATGATGACTTTAAAGTCTTAAACGAAATTCATACGCTTTCCGTGCTACTATTTAATAAACCCTTGGACGATGCTGAAATAAATGAAGACCGTAGAGAGAGGACCAGAAACTCCATTTAATTTCCTTCATTTATTATTATTTTTTATTTTTTAATTTTTTAGGCGGGGAGGTGGTTTTTTTTTTTTAAAATACGAGGAAAGACTGGACTACCATGTAATCAGTTTGCTGCACTCTCTGCGTCCTCAGGACTCAGGAGTCCGGTGCATGGATCATTAAGGTGCTCTCGTGCCCAATACCCGACACGTTGCAGGTGGGGATGATGGATACTCACTGTCCATCCACTTGATTATCACGCAAATACGGAGAGACATCTTCACATACAATTAATGTTTTATTTAAAATTTCCCACGACACATTCTTTCCTGCCAACGTCTCACTTCTTTAGAACATCTGAGCTTCGCCGAAGGTGGGCTACAGTTTAAAGATTACCTTAAGCGTAAATTGGGATAGTCTGGGCACTACAACTTCAAAATCATGACGGCGCCCAATGAGCTTAATCGATGCCCATGGGTGGCCCACCTAATGAATAGATTGGTTCAATTTTCTCCACGAACCTATCTTCATCGTGCTGCTCACCTTTGACATGGCTCCAATGTTCTTCACATCGGACACGTTTGATGTAAAAGTAAATGTCACCTTGACGCAGGGAATGACGTGAGGTTGAGCACTGCCTTCCTCAAGACGATAACTATTCCGAATCCACGGAACTTCTCTGGACTCCTCACATACACTTCTCGAATCCACGAGAAAAGAAAGTAGAAAATAGAAATAAATTCTAATAAATTCGAAATTGATTATTGAATGAAAAAAATGAGTTTACAATCCTTTAAATAGGATTACCAAGCAATGGAAAGAAATCAGAATCAAACTACAACTAAAACTTCTAGAATTCGTGACTTACTATAAATAGTAAACTTACTAGGAGTTTTAGTAAGTTTACTATTTATAAATAGTAAGTTTACTATTTATCTTAGTTGTCATCTTAGTAGACATCACGACCGTCAAGTTTACTATTTATAGTAAGTCGTGATTTTAGGGAGTTTTAGTTGTAGTTTGATTATGATTTCTTTTCCATTGCTTAGTACCTCTATTTAAAGGGTTGTGAACTCGTTTTTAGTCATCAATTAATCAATTTCGAATTTCTTAGAATTTATTTTCATTTTCTACTTTCTTTCCTCGTGGATTCGAGAAGTCTCTATGAGGAGTCCAGAGAAGCTTCGTGGATTCGGAGTAGTTATCTTCATCACATTCATCTCTGCGTCAATTGGTATTAAAGCGAGGATTCTCCTCGGACCGATGACAAACAATGAAGGTATGAATCAAAATCCTGTCGACGATGATCAAGGGATTCGTTATCTTTCGTAAAGAATAGAAGCTTTCCACCGGGAGAGTCAGTTGACCATGTAAGGGCTGCAGGTAACCCTCGACCGTCTTGCGGATGCGCTACTTCCGCCCAGAGCCTTAAGCGGTGCTCCACCACCTATGGTTGCTCCACCACCCAGGCTGGCTCCACCACCCGTGGTTGTTGTACGACACAACCCTGATTTTTGTAAAGCACTACCAGTGGCAAACCGTAGGGCTACACCAGATGATTCAAGTTCTAGCGATGAGGACCTTAATGAGGGTTTTGCTCGACGACCAATCCATGGAGGCGATCACCTAGATCGTGCTGAAAGAGATTATCAAAGTAAGGTTGAACTTCCTAGTTTGAATTGTTTATTACGAATAGAAGATTTTCTCGATTGGTTAGCCGAAGTAGAGAGATATTTTGATTATATTGACGTGTCAGATCATAAAAGAGTATAATTAATAGCGTTTAAGTTAAAATCCGGTGCTTCTGCATGTTGGGAACAATTACAACTCTCACAAGCCCGCTAAAACAAGGCGCCCATCTCATCATGGCTACAGATAAGACGTCTTATTTGATCACGATTTCTCCTCAGTGATTATGAGCAGATATTATTCCAGCAATACCAAAATTGCCTACAAGGAAATCGAACCATCACAGATTACACTGAAGAATTCCAGCGATTGGCTACATGAAACGATCTATCAGAATCTGAGTCACAGAAGGTGACACGATTTATAGGTAGGTTGCGACCGACAATTCAAGACCAAGTTCAGATGTACCCAGTCGGGACCGTGGATGAAGCAGTTCAATTGGCGGGTAGGGTAGAAATACAACTTGCAAGAGTTCCTACTCGTCCCTATTCTTCAACTCGACCCCCCATGACGGGTCCCACGCAGGATCCAGTGCTGGCACGAGGAAAAGATCCAATAGGAGAACGTCCACAACCTCCTACAACCGCAAACCGTGATACGGGGAGCGGCTCATCCAGACCTCAACGTGCAACACCCACAACAGCGGGCCCGAGTAGGATTCCAAATCCTTATGCTCGGCCAAAGTTGAACAATTGTTACCGCTGTGGCCAGTCAAGCCACTTATCAAACACCTGTCCTCAACGTCCCGCAGCACACTTGACTATAAACGAAGGGGACACTGAAGATGAGGCCACAGAAGAAGACCGTGGCTATGATGAACATGAACAAATAACTGAAGAAATAGTAGGTGACGATGAAGTGACAGGCGAGGATCGTGGCGAATATCTAGTTGTGAGGCAATTACTGTATACCCCACGAAAGGAATTACATCCACAGTGACATAATATATTTTGTACTCGATGCACTGTCAACGGAAAGGTCTGTGATGTGATCATAGACAATGGTAGTAGCGAGAACATCGTATCAAGAGTGATGGTGGACAAGTTGCAGCTACCAACGACGAAACATCATTCCCCGTACTCAATTGGTTGGATAAAAAATGTGAATGAGACTAAGGTAACTGAACAATGCACTATCTCATTTTCAATTGGTAAAAATTATAAGGATCAAATACTTTGTGACATGGTCGACATGGAAGCTTGCCACATGCTACTCGGTCGACCTTGGCAGTCGGACCGTGATGCGACCCATCGGGGACGAGACAATGTTACGTATTCGTCAAGGATAGTCAAAAAATACTCATTGCCCTTATGGCACCAGAGAACCACCCTGAAGCTTCTAAAGTGGAGGGGAGTTCCCTCTTGACCATTTGGGATTTTATGGAGGAATCCAAGGAAATCGGCAAAGTATACGCCATAGTGGTGAAGAGCGAGGAAGAGGAACCCTTAAACATCCCTCCAAGTTTAAGACTGTTGCTAAACGAATTCAAAGATGTCTGGCCTGAGGATTTAATAGATAGATTGCCCCCCATGAGGGACATCCAACATCACATAGACCTCGTCCCCGGGGCTAGCCTGCCCAACCGCCCTCATTATCGGATAAGTCCGAAGGAATTTGAGATACTTCAGGGGCAAGTGGAGGAATTGATCCGTAAGGGTCTCTTGAGAGAGAGCATGAACCTATGTGTCATAACAACATTATTAACGCTAAAAAATGATGGAAGCTGGTACATGTGTGTCGACAGCCGGGCAATCAACAAAATTACCATCAAATATCGGTTCCCAATACCACGGTTGGATGACATGCTCGATATGCTAGAAGGGGCCAAGGTATTCTCTAAACCAGATCTAAGGAGTGGGTACCATCAGATTCATATCCGGCCTGGTGATGAGTGGAAACAATATTCAAGACCAAGGGTTGTATGAGTGGCTAGTCATGCCCTTCGGCCTATCGAACGCACCAAGTACTTTTATGCGTTTGATGAATTAAGTGCTAAACCCGTTTACTGGCCGATTTGTGGTAATATATTTTGATGACATATTGATATATAGCCAGGATGAGGCGGAACACAGGAAACATCTCGGGCAGGTGATATAGGTCCTACAAATTAACAAGTTGTACCTCAACTTGAAGAAGTGTAGTTTTTTAATTGACAGTCTATTGTTTCTATGATATGTTGTAACGTCCACAGGCATTCGTGTGGATGATGAAAATGTGCGAGCTATTAGGGAATGGCCGATCCCAACAAACATTCGTGAGGTGAGGAGTTTTCACAGGTTGGCGACTTTTTATCGTCGATTTGTGCGAGATTTTAGTACCATAGTCGCGCCTATAACAGATTGCATGAAAAAAGGACCGTTTTAGTGGACCGATAAAGCTGACAAGAGCTTTCATGAGATCAAGCATCGTTTGTCTACAACACCGGTCTTGGTGCTTCCTAATTTAAACAAATTATTTGAGGTTGAGTGTGACGCTTCATACATCGAAATTGGAAGAGTATTATCACAGGAAGGCAGGCCGGTAGCCTTCTACAGCGAGAAGCTCATCGAAGCCCAAAAGAAGTGGTCGATTTATGAGCTTGAGTTGTACACAGTTGTTTAGGCGTTGTGACATTGGCGGCATTATCTGATTCAAAGAGAGTTTGTTCTGTACACTGACTATCAAGCATTAAAGTTTATTAATAGTCAGATTAACTTGAATCGTGTACATGCTAGATGGGTTGCATTTTTAAAGGAATTCACGTTCGTTCTGAAGCACAAGTCGGGGCAGTAGAACAAGGTGGCTGATGCACTTAGTCGTCGTGCATCACTACTTGTTATGATGAGCAACGAAGTGGTCAGCTTCTACTGTCTCAAGGAGCTGTATGCCGAGGATGAGGACTTCAAAGATTCTTGGATGAAGTGTCAAGAAGGTCACCCCAATGACCTTCATATACAGGACGATTTTCTCTTCAAAGGGAATCGATTGTGCATCCCCCAAAGTTCTCTAAGGGAGCAGATTATTCAAGAGCTACATGGAGGTGGCCTCGGTGGACACCTTAGGCGAGACAAGATGCGAGCACTTGTGAAAGAGCGGTATTACTGGCCGCAATTAGTACGTGATGTGGGAAAAGCCGTATAACGTTGTCATGTTTGTCAGACCTCCAATGGGCAATCTCAGAATATGGGCCTCTATACCCCGTTACCTGTGCCTGACAGTCCTTAGGAGGATTTATCAATGGACTTCATGCTTGGTCTCTCATGAACACAACGCGGTATGGATTAGGTGTCCGTGGTGGTAGATCGTTTCTCCAAGATGACACACTTTATCCCATGCAAGAAGATCCTCGATGCAACACACGTGGCGGAGGTCATACGGCTACACGGGGTCCCCAAGACCATTACTTCTGATCGTGACACGAAGTTCATTAGCCACTTTTGGCGGACTTTGTGGACTTGTGTAACGCCCTGAAAATCGAGGGTCGAGCATAAACTCAACTCCCGAGTTCCAACGCATCACTTATGCAACAAAATGAATGATGATTGAATGTTGTCTGCATTAATGTAGTGAACATGAGTGAGATTAAGCCAAAACAGCATATCATACTCCAAAGACAGTTAAATTGCAAGCGGAAGACTATGATAGATATATAAAATATAAAAACTGTGGTGAGTCTCCAGAGTGTGATAAGGTTACCAGGTTAATGAATTACAAGTATACTTTCAAAATATACCAAGTTGCGGAAATGTAATGTCTTCTATCCCAAATACTATAGCCCCGCCAATGCAATTCCAGGTCTTCATAGACCTGTCAGAGAGTTACATGTAGGAGAATTCCTAAACAGCATAGTAGTAGTCCGGATCTGCTTCATAAGCATCGCCATAACTTGAAACTCAACAAATCTGGTGGGTGTTCAGAACACCGTCCCATAACGTGGGAGTGAGTAGCTAACTCAGTGGAACAATAAATCATAGGTTAACATGTTATCGACTCAGTCAAGCAGTAATGATAAAACAGTATAATCAAACACTCCCAACTACTCTTATTAATGCAAGTATGAATGCAGTCATGATGGATGCCCTCACCGACATACTCCCTCATGCGACACCATCTTCGTTCGCGGCATGCTTGCTTTCCTCAGTGCTCCACATCTTCTAGGCACATGCAATGAATGAAAAACATGATTACCGAGTTGTTATTAGTCCATTTCAAACAGCAGGATTGAGAAACTAAGGTACCTCCCTTGTATCATTCCCAAACATGATCCATTCTAGGGTCGTCAGTCCTAGACAATCTCATACGATGGTGTGTTTCTAAGTCGCTGCAAGGGCTGTCAGGGCTGTTACATGGAATCGTTGTACCACTCTCTCATCACCTTATCAATGCAGGCCTAGTTTATACTCTGTTACTACAGGAAGGCTCATCGCCTCACCGCAGATTTAGAGTATGCTCGAGGTCACTCCACTGACACCCTACCAACTGGCAGTCTATTTTTGAAGCCCGACCGGTCCGCTTATTGAGAATGAAACCCGGATGCAACCCGACTCGGGACGACAGCCAGGCTGTGCTAGCGTAGGCCGACAGCTCGAATGTAGTGTCTCATACCACCATAATCGGCTCATGAGTCTGGTTGCTCAATGGTCACTACGGGGAGGCACGTGACCCCAGCGTAGGCCGACAGCTCGACCACGGTGTCCCATACCACCATGCCCGGCTCATGAGTCTTAGCGGATCGAGGTACCATGGTTACGGGATTCCACTGGTAAGTTCGGTACCCTAGGTTCAAGCAATGGCGTCCAAACATGGTTAACATACAATGGGCCAATCAGTTTATTAGACTAGTTCGACTAGTACGAGCGTACGCTGAAGTAGCCGACAAGGTACCACTGTCGACAACCATCGTACGACTCGGATTCACCGAACGCATCAATTGTGGCGAGACGAAATCGCCCACTCAGACAGGAATTGTTACCGATTGCCTGGACTATAATCATAGCCCCAATCACATTTAATTGCAGATAGTTAAAACAGTAATGGATGAAGATTTAAATCATACAATCAAAGTCAAATATTCTCGGTTTAGGGCTGCCAGGGCTATTGCACAGAATCATTGCTCCACTCCCCCATCACCCATGACGGATCATATAACGTAAACATGAATTTAAACATATGCATTACATAGATAAAATCATACAATCAATTGAGCATGTTATGAAGTACAACATAAGCATGAGTTTGCACATATTCAATTCCTAATCACACAGATATCTAAAGAAATTATACACATAGTTTAAGAAGTTGAGAATCATATCTCAATACCCTTAAACATTACAATTTACTAACTACTACTCATTCAGACATTTCAACAAACACTTTAAAACACAAACATCAACATACATGACATATGTTGATCACATAGGCATTAGGCCAAATCCTTTCACTAGGGAGTTGCCCCAATCATAACACGCGTACACCCACGACGGATAGTCATGGATAGTAGGAATCCAAGTTTCATACTCATTTGAACATTTGCACAAACACTCGGGTTATGCATTTCAACATATATGGCGTATAGTGGCCGTGGCGTGATTCAGGGCAAATCCTTTTATCAAAGGGGAATCGCCAATGCAACAATCATATATCCATGACAATTAGTCATAGCGAGCACGAATGAGAATTCTACACTCATTCAGACATTTTCACAAACACTTAGAATACACTATTTCAACATACATAGTGTATATTAGCAAAACATGTATTAGGGCAAGCCCTTTCGCCAAACTAGTATTTTATCCATGTATAATATATTCATACAGAAAATAATCATGACAAATACATTTTTAAAATTTATACGTATACGGTATTTTCTACGAATACCTAGAATATGTAAAATTCCATATTCTACGTCTTTAATCGAAACAGAAAATAGAAAGCACTTTGTACATGTGCAATTGCATGCAGATCATGAATCTATCATTATCTGACATTGAAAGTGTTGAAAACCATAACCTATACATCTAAAATCCGCACCTTTTATCGTAGAATCGTAACAAATCAGCTAGGTTTGCTAAGCCTTCGTATTCGGCAGTTTGGCGACCTATAGAACGGAATAGGTTAGCTATTTCATAACCTACAACTATCAAAACCCCAAATCAGTTTAGGGTTAGGGTTTCTTACCTAGAAATGGAGTTGGATTCGCCGGGAAAGCGACGAGAATAGAGTGTTGAAGCTCGTATAGCGGCAGGGAAGAGTGGCAAGGAGATTCTCCCACTGCTCCCACACTTTCTCTTTCTTTTCTCTCTTATCTCTCTAGGGTTTCTCTCAAATTCGTATGGCTGCAATGAGAGAAGGTTTAAGGTCCTTATATAGCCTAAAAACTCACCGAATTAGACTCCAAGTCAAAGTATAGTTAGGTTATAACCAAAGCGGACCTATTTCAGCTCAACGGAGGACTTCTGGCGAGCCTTCTTGAGCCAAAGGTCGGACTTAAGCTCACTAACACCGGATCTACGTTTAGTTAGGTTTTCGTTTCGGTCGGGATTCCAGATCACGCGTGGTGGACCAGTTTCAGTTCAACGGTCGGCGAATCTCGATCGGAGATTTTGAGTACATGGATATGTGTATGAAATTTCTCTTGATCCGAAGGTGTAATTTGGTCTAATTCTGACGGTCTGATTGCTTAAAATTGATCCACAAGCGAGAGGTGCCAGATTACTATTTGAGATATTTATTTTTAAAGAAAATCAAGTATTTTCATACTCCACGCTCCGGACTCAAGTGAATAGCCGTGGGACACTGTCTGGATTTGATTTCTGAGATGGTTGTCAAGCCCAGCAAGGCGGTCCTAATTCCTTAACTTCGTGTTAATTGGACTTCCGACGTGCGGTTCATATCTGATACGGAGTTTCGAGATGCTCACGAGAGCAGCTGGGTAATGAGATTGATCCTAGATTTTAGGGTAACCTAGCGTCAATGATTCTACAAGTTTTGGGTCTTGCAGATTGTATTTAAAGTGATTGGTGCTAATTTCACAGGTACTCTAGTTTCACACTGGCTAATCCTCGCCTAATTTCTAAAGGATTTAGTCATGGGTAATTTCTGTCTGAGGTGGTACTTAGTCCTTTGTAGTTTGTATATAAAGTGATCCAAGTTATACTACTTAGCTAGTTTAAGATAGTGTCTAGGATGAAAGTGCTTAGAAAAATTGAAAGAACAAGGTGGTGAAGGGTGGGATTTGTGAAGGAAATGGGTTAAGGAGCGATTTTAGACTGTGGGATTCAGTTCTGACAAGTTAATAAGGCGTTAGGATCGACCCATTGCCTAAGGACGTTTAATCCCAGGTTGGCAAAAATCCGGGATGTTACAACTCGATTCGGTACATGACTTCAATTCAACAGTGCTTACCACCCACAGACTGATCGACAGACCTGTAAGTACTATAGTTTATATCCCTGTCTGTTGTCAAATTTGTGGTGCCAAAATCACTGTTATATAACTTGCATAAGTGAAGCTCTCTCAAAGATCAACATTCATGAACAAGCAAAGTTCACAACAAGCAAAGCTCACAAGTACAAAGATCAACCTTGACTGCAAGTACTGCTCACAAGACATGACTCAAGAATGCAAGACTTCAAGAAGAGTACAAGGCAGTTCGTAAAAAACTCAAGACACTTTCAAGGTTGAGCTACATCAAGATTTTAAGATTGAACTACATCAAGACTTCAAGGCTTAAAATTCAAGGTCACTTGTTCCTAATGTTTCAATGTCCTTACTTCATGTTTGAGGTTTGACTGACCTTAAGTTGACCTTAGGAGTAGGCCATTTTGGATACATAAGTCAGATGTCTAATTTACGTGAGTTTGGTCTGTTCTTCGACTTGTCCTAGGCTTTCTTCGACTAGTCTTAGCTTTGCTTCGACCAGTCTAAGAAATTCCTCGATCAGTCGTGAGTTTGTTACAAAATTTAGATATTTTCTGTTAGGCTTCGACTAGTCCAAGAATCTGTTTGACCAGTCGAAGGAACAGTGTCGACTGCATCCTCGACCAGTCGAAAGTCTTCGACTCAAAGTCCAGCGATGACATTCAGGTTCTTCGACCAGTCGAAGGAAACCTTCGACCAGTCGAAGATGACCTACGACCAGTCGAAGGAGACCTTCGACCAGTCATAAAACGGTTAAAGCTTATCGCGCCCAATTTTTTCAAATATCTGTTAATTCTTCGACTAGTCGAAGAGCTCCCTAGACCAGTCGAAGATGCGATTTGCTCACCTATAAATCGAGCACGAATCTCAGAAGAATTCATCGAATTAATTAATCAATTCAAGCCAATCTTCGTCAAACTTCTGAGAGATAATTCTGTGCTCCATTTAAGCTAAGTGTGCTTATTTAAATATTCTCTTTCTTTAGCTTTATTTAATTGATTTTATTTCTGCTATTCCAATCTAATTTGAAAAGAGGAATTGTTATTCCCTTTCTTTGGAATCAAAATCAATTAAGGCAAGCCGTATTTAGTTTAATTTAAAATCTATTAGAACTAGAACCATTGTAATTGAGTACTGGACATTGAACTTGGACATTCAATCATCTACTCTGACTTGGTTCTACCAAGCTGCTACAACGAAGGAGATAATCAGGTATTTTACATTTAATTGTAAATTCCTTTCTGTTTTGGTTTCTTTCAAGATTTGCCAGAAAAATCTTGTTGTATTGGTTATCTGAGGAGAGCCAGGAAAACTTAAAAGTGAGGTTTTTTTTAATTTTGTAAGCCCACAGACAAAGACACAATTGTAAAGGTTTTGGGTGAACCTGTGAAAACCTATTTTGTTAGTGAACGCTAATATCCCCTGTGTGAGGATATTAGGAGTGGAGTAGCATTCTGTGTGGCTGTTGTTTAACAGTTAGTGAACACACAGGCGAACCACTATAATCCCTTCTGTTGTGGTTGAATGATTTATACTTCTAATATTTAATTATTTATTTGTGGGATGTATATATGATGGTGAATGTTGTAATCATTTAATTCAAGCATGGTGGAAATTTTATAATAGTTTAGAATTTATTTTCTGCTATTCCTTTATTAGCTTGATATTTAATTTTCCTTAAAGTTGTTCCAGCAAGGTTGCCCTGCCATTTTTATGGTGTATGGCTGTCCCTAGAATAATACATTTGTAATTACAATTTATTTCAGTTCAGTTTGTGTTTATTTCTGTATTCCTCTTTGGTTTGAGATTTGATACAAAGACCTTTCTAGAAATAAGGTTATCCTACCATAAACTCTGGTTTTTAGTGTAAGGTTGTTCTTAGAACAACATTTGTATCAACCTCTCAAGATCTGAATTTTGAGGTTGTTTTGCTTTTCTGCATTGTGATTTATTTTGGCTATCATATTCTTTTTAATTCCGTTGTTATAAGTTTTATTTGCATAGTCCTATTTACCCCCCTTCTAGGACATATAGCTAGGCCTTTTCAAGACCGAAGTTGCGAATCGCATGTTGGGAAACCTCCTTCGCTGTATTTCAAGAGAAAAACCGAAGCAGTGGGATTTGGTCTTTTCTCAAGCAGAGTTTGCATTCAACAACACGGTGAACCGCTCGACAGGGAAATCAGCATCCCAGATTATGTATGGACGAGTACCTCGCCACACGCTTGACTTGGTCCCTTTGCCCAAGCACCCAAGTACGAGCATTGCAGTAGAACATGTGACAAACAAGATCATGGGCATCCATGCGAAAGTGCAGACCAAGCTGCATGCCTCGAACGAGAAGTACAAGGACAAGCACCGACGATAAAAAGTGTTCGAGGTGGGCGACCGCGTTATGGTCCATCTGCACAAAGAGAAATTTCCGACTGGGATGTACAACAAGTTAAAAAATAAGAAGATTGGACTCATCCCAATCATTCAAAGGATCAATGACAATGCTTATGTTATTGATCTTTCAGATGACATGGCGATCTCACAGACTTTCAACGTCGCGGACCTGACCGAGTATCATGAACCAGCGCAGGACGAGAACTCGAGGACGAGTTCTTTTGAAGTGGAGGGGACTGATGTAGAGCGGGTCGCGAACAGTTTCATAGCCAAGATGGATCAGAAAGTGCCCGGTCGACGACAGAAGTGATCCGGACCGTCGGACCTTAGATCGGGCGTATCTCATAATCCGGAATGAGTTAGCCGACGTAAAATATATGATTTTGGGGTAGAACGAGAAACTTTAGCCAACTAACCCGGCTATGCCGGGTTATGTAGCTCGGAATTACGAAAAACCCCTGGATCGACGGTCGTTTTCCAATTTTAATTTTTTTTTACTATAAATAGTAAGTTTTAGTTTGATTATAACTCTTCATCCGTCGGGCTTTAGGAGTTGCGCCCAACGTGAAAAGAGCTTAAAATAATTAGGAGAACGGTTTAGTGAAGCCAAATAGGACACTTACTATTTTTGGCCGAAAACCTTGCGCACTAGTAAACATCACGATCGTCTATAAATAGTAAGTTTACTATTTATAGTAAGTCGTGATTTCTAGGAGTTTTAGTTCTAGTTTATGCTAATTTCTTTCTCATTGCTTGGTACCCCTATTTAAAGGGTTGTGAACTCATTTTTAGTCATCAATTAATCAATTTCGAATTTCTTAGAATTTATTTATATTTTCTGCTTTCTTTCCTCGTGGATTCGAGAAGTCTCTGTGAGGAGTCCAGAGAATATGGATTCGGAGTAGTTATCCTTATCACGTTCATCCCTGCATCACTTGCCAAGACCTATAAAACAAAGACTACAACCCACATAGCATGACAACCACACCCTTACCTCATGACAACCACAGCCATTTCCTCATGAAAACCACGACCCATATAACACATGTGGCAACGGTCGTGATTGTAATATAGTAAGGGTCGTAGTTCTCATGTTATATGGGTTGTGGTTGTCATGGGTCATAGTTATAATGTTATATGGGTTGTGGTTCCCATGTTATATGGGTGGCGGTTGTTACATGTTCACTTCATTTACTGCCAAATGAAAGGATAGCCATTGGTACAATAACCTAAGGCCAACAATGGGGAGATCCGTTCCGTCCACCCTATCGGCCAGCTCGGCGTGGGCCCAAAAAGTCCTGACTTAGGCAATGTCTAATTCTAACAAACATCACGGTGAGTCTGGAAAGTTTCAACAGTGGGTTCATTGTCACCATTATTTTCTATTATGTGGCCCACACGAGCTCGGGATAAGGCTGATATTTGGGCCCTAGCCCTAAAAAGACACAACAAAAAGGATGGGCGGCATGAATTATATTATACGGCAAAAAGGATGGGTGGAATGGATTATACATATACGTTAATGTGGGCCCCATAGCTTGGTCTTTGCCTGCACATAAAAAAGGGTTCGTACACATTACTTTCTTGGCATTAAATATGACGTAACTTCTTCTTTCCTGGAAAATCGTACAACTACTGAAACAAGGATAAAGACATTTTGGTTCAAATAA
Source organism: Magnolia officinalis (assembly GCA_021015155.1). Lineage (NCBI taxonomy): Eukaryota > Viridiplantae > Streptophyta > Magnoliopsida > Magnoliales > Magnoliaceae > Magnolia > Magnolia officinalis. The sequence continues at coordinate 105,902,018 of JAJHSJ010000003.1, forward strand.
TTTTCAAAAGCATGTTAGAAGGCACTCTAGGGAATACATGGAGTGTCACAGCGTTCGAGGTAATTTGCCCAAACTTTGAGGCAAGTACGGTCAATTTCCCTAGAAGTTATCCAGCAACAATCTAAAATTTCTTGCATGACCATATTTGTTGACTAATCGAACTATATATACTGAATTTTAACTCCTCTTTAGGTTCATTGATCCATGTCCTACATTAGATTGACAGCTTGCCCGTGGTCGACGGTTAGAAAGAATTATGGGTCTCACGTGTCAGATTGTTTATCTACCTGGAGTAATTAGGAGAAAGGGTGACAACTAGGCAAAATATTTTGGATTAATGATGTCCTTAAGAAGAAATCGAATTGCGTACTAAGTTAATCAGTAAGCTTTATCGCACTGAGTAAACTCTGTTGAGCCCCACCGTCAATGTATATGATTTATCCATACCGTCCAAAGCTCAAGTGTACCACACTGCAGGAAATAGTAGCAATAATGATTTCTGTTGTGTCCCTTCTTAATGTCTATTTGAAGGCTAATATTTTGAAGACTAGAATTTTCCTGTCAGCTATATTTTCGGGCATGGACCCAACAGATGAAATGTCTAGATTGGAACAGAACAATTTTCGCCCTACACTTGACACGCGGCGTGTGGGGGCAGTGGATCTTGACAGTCCAGATAATGATTTCTGCCAGTAGATGGCCAACAGTAATTGAAAAAAAAAAATGAAAAAATCGGCAATCCTAGCCATCAGTCAGTCTAGTTAAATGCTGGCCGTTGAAATTAAAAAAAAAAAAAAAAAAAAAAAAAAAAAAAAAAAAAAAAAAAAAAAAAAACCAAACATGCAATGCTCGTGGTCAAGTTGTGTTCCGAAGTGGATGGTGAACATGAAAGCTATCATTCTATTAACGGTGGAGGTTCAAAATGAACATTTTGATACGCGGCATGTATTCATTGGGCGTGACGTGATGAATGGCTGGGCAGAAACCGGCATTGTGTTAAGAGAAGAACTTTGATACTCTGGCAGAGCGTGAGATTTTGAGAGGAGTCTTCAAAATAAATAACTAGTAGGCCAACAAACAACCGTTAGATCGTTCGATAATGGCTTGAAGAGTGGTAACTAGTAGGGAAGTAAACAACGTGTGATGTACATGCCATGTTGGATTATCAATCAGAACCATCCATCTACTGGGTTCCAATTATGAGGATTGATTATGTTTCAAATATCTAACGTATGAGACAATCTCATCCATTACTTTTCTTTAACCATAAACTATTTTTGCTTTCCATCCTACTTCTAATGGCCACAAATCGAGGTATAAGAATGTCTAATAGGTGCAACTCTTTGAGACATACCATCATGGCCTAATATATAAATGGACTCAATTGGTATATAAATAAGCTATGGTCACCACCAACTAAATGATGTCCTTTTCCCGTTATTCCTATTCCCCATTTAAGGCGTACGTGGACAGTTACTATTCCCCATTTAAGGCATACGTGGACCATCATATAACGGTTTGGATAATTGAAAATGACCCACCTCATATGTCTACAATCCAAATGCATATCATAGCAACAGACCCCTAATGTTAACCTACAAACTAGGAGAAAATCTCTCAATTAAAATCATATTAGTTTTATTATTTATTTATTTATTTTAAGATAGGTGGGAGGTCACGGTCTCAAATACATTAATATGGACAAAAAATATTAATAATCTTGTACAACTCAAAACAATAAGGGCATGCACCTGACCCGCGTTAAAAGCTATATATATACAAGAGCGATCAGACCTAACAACAGACCACGCACACCATGGCCATTAACTACACTCTACAAAACCAAAAACATATACTGTACACTTACTCTATGCTAGAGACAACCAGTAGAAAAGGATGCAAAAAATAAACTAAAAAAGCAGGCGAGGAATGATGGAGAGGACAACATTAGAACATTCCTCATATCCTTCTCTTATTGATCAGACCCCAAACTTCCACAAACTCTATTTTTTCACAAAACTTTTTTTTTTTTTTTTTTTCACAGAAATTTTTTTTTACAGAACTCTCTCTCTCTCTCTCTCTCTCTCTCTCTCTCTCTCTCTCTCTTCGCACAAACTTTATTTATTTTTCACAAAATTCTTTTTTTTTTTTTTCTCAGAAAATCTATTTTTCCACAAAACCTTTTTTTTTTCACAAGAAAACATTTCTGGCAAGAGAGCTCCCAAGTTTTGCTAAACTACGTGCTACAGCGTTGCCCTCCCAAAATACATGAGCAATTTCCAAGTTAGGAAGATCAGTTTCCTATTGATTTCCAGTCACCAATAGTATATTGTCTAATATGGCGCGATCATGAACATGGCCATCCAAGGTTTAACAGATAAATAAGAAAAGAAGAAAAAGACATGACAATCCACATAAAATGGACTCAGGTTGTGGGCCTTTGAGAGTTATGCTCATGAGCTACTCAAGGATCACTAGTGCAGAACAATTTGGCATGATGTGGCTGCATCATTACTGGACTTTTCTTCTAATCATCCATTTCTTTAGAAGTTTTTGTCTAATCACTGGAACAATTAATATAGCTTTTTGGTCCATGACATGTCTAATCTCTGCCCTTCCTCGGACGATCAGGGGTCTTCTTTTCCTCGACAGAGTGGGGCTAGGCGCGATCCGGAAGCATGGGTTAGGGTAGTCATTTCTCTTTCTTTCTCTGGCGGCCTTACGATAGGTGTCCCAAGTCCTTTTTGGTGTGGCTCTTGGGACCACCCGAAGTACAGTTTTTGGTCTTCTCCTTTTGTTTAGTGGCTTTTTTTGAGTGGTCGGGTCTTCTATTTTTAGACCCCTTTTGAGCTGTACTTTGCTGCTGATTAATGGAATTGTGGCATAGCTCCACTTTAAAAACAAAAAAAAAAAAAAAAAAAAAAAACAAGCTTGGACCGAATATGATTTTGGATCTAGGCGATCTACATCTGATCTATATAGTCCGTTTCAAGCAAAAAAAAAAAAAAAAAAAAAAAAAAAAAAAAAAAAAAAAAAAAGAAAAAGGAAAAAGAAGAAGAAGGGTACCCTACTTGATAAATATATAGTTTGGATAGCTAATACATATGCTTTCCACGTTAATCTTTTATCTCTAACACACACATGTCCCTCTCTCTTTTAGATTTTTAATGAAAACACAGTGAAATTTAAAATATTTTTCATGAATTTAATCTTAATAGCCTTTAAAATTTTCATCTTTAATAACATAATATTTCTACAAGTTAAAACCTATAATGAACAGTTTTGATCACATCTCAGCCAATGGAATTGCAATTAAGTTTTTGTTTTTTTATTTGCCTATGCCAATTTTCAAATTGAAGATGCATCTCTCCTACTTATCTTAGGTGAAGGAAAGTAAGGAGCCACCATCAATTTTTTTAGTAAGACATGACATTGACGCACACCGTCTACAAAGGTGTGTTGCGTAGCACGCCAACAATGCAAGTGAATCGAGATCCAATCTCCATTCTCACCCACAAACGATAAATAGGAAGAAATATAATCTAGAAGTAGATTCCAAGCATACCAACAAACCACAAGACAAAATATACGTGGAAAAACCCCAACAAGTGTAAAAAACCACGGGTGCAAACTTCCACTATGAATAAAACAAAGTTACAAGCAATATACTCACATTGGACGTATAGAAAACTCTTAGCCTTGCTTTAGAAAAACCCATTTTCATACCTTTTGCATACCCTATAATAACCCTAGGACCCCTATTTATAGTTTAGGAAACTTTTGTTCCGTACCTCTGCGAAACTGCCTCAAAATTATGCAATCCGCACAAAATCCGCGCAGAATCTGCGTAACCCTCGACTAGTCGAGTCAGGGCCTCAACTGGTTGAGGTACCCCCTCGACTGGTCGAGCCTGACCCTCGACTGGTCGAGGCAAAAAACATGACTCTCTAGACTTTGAGTCGAGCAGTCCCCTCACTAGTCGAGTAGCGCGGTGAAAGACCTCCGTTTTACAACGGACGCATTAGTGTGTTGGCTCCACACCTTGACAATCTCCCACTTAGAAACATATCACCATAATCCTTCGTATTTTACATCCAGAGTGCACCACCTCCCCATCTTCAAGCCTGAAGACCAATCAAAGCTGAACAGAGCTTCAACTTCTCCCGTGTGACTGCCTTAGTCAGCATATCCACAGGGTTCTTACTTGAATGGATCTTCTCCAGAGCAATCGATCCATCTTCTAGTAATAAACGTATGAAGTAATATCTAATGTCAATATGCTTGGTCCTTGAATGAAAGATTGAATTCTTAGCTAAGTGTATTGCACTCTGACTGTCACTGTACAACTTGCAATCTGCTTACTTCTTTCCTAACTCTTCCATGAAACCTTGCATCCACACCGTCTCCTTACACACTTCTGTAGCTGCAACATATTCTACTTCCGTTATACTGATGGATACTATCTTCTGTAACTGAGAGACCCAACTGACTGCAGTACTACCTAGAGTAAAAACATACCCTTTAGTACTTCTTCTGTTGTCGATATCTCCTACCAAATCTGAATCTACGTAGCCTTGTTGCTTGATTTTTGATCCTATATAAAACAACCCTACATCCACAGTACCTACCAGGTATCTAAGGATCCACTTCACAACTTCTCAATGTTCCTTCCCGGGGTTGTTCATGAACTTGATAACAACTCTCACTGCTTGGACAATATTTGGCCTCGTGCTCACCATATCATACATGAGACTCCCAATAGCTGACGCGTATGGGACTTTAGTCATGTAGTCTCATTCCTCCTGCATCTTCGCACTTTTTCCTTAGAAAGCTTGAAGTTGTTGGCTAATGGAGTGCTAACCGGCTTAGCACCTCCCATACTGAATTGATCAAGTACCTTCGCTATGTACTCTGCTTGTGACAAAAACAATTTCTTATTTTCCCTGTCACGTTTTATCCTCATGTCTAGGATTTGTTTTGCAGCTCCTAAATCCTTCACAGCAAATTCTCTAAACAATTGTCTTTTGAGATCTGAGATGTCCTTCATGCTTGATCTGGCCACAAGCATATCATCTACGTAGAGAAGAAGGATGATGTATGACATATCAAACTTCTTTAAATAGCAACAGTGGTCTGCATGACATCTTCTAAAACCGTTTCCTGACATGAAACTATTGAACTTCTTATACCACTGCCTCAGGGCCTGCTTCAGGCCATATAGACTCTTCTTCAGTCTACACACCTTGTTCTCATTTCCTGGTGTCACGTATCATGTCGGCTGATGCATGTATATCTCTTCTTCAAGGTCCCCATGAAGAAAGGTTGTCTTAACATCTAGTTGCTCTAGATGTAAGTCCTCTGTAGCTACTATACTCAAGACCATGCGAATCGTAGACATTTTCACCATTGGTGAAAATATTTTAGTGAAGTCGATACATGCCTTTTGTTGGAACCCTTTCACAACCAATCTAGCCTTGTACCGTTTCGAACCATCATGCTCCTCCTTCAGTCTGTAAACTTATTTGTTATGAAGAGCTTTCTTACCCTTAGGTAGAGTGACTAGCTCCCACGTACGATTGGACTCAAGAGAGTTCATCTCATCATCCATGGCCTGCTCCCACTTAACCCATGTATCTAACTGTGATGCCTCTTCAAAACACTCTGGTTTACCATTATCTGTCAGCAATAGATATGTAAACACCCCACCCAGGCTAATATCTTGAGAAAGCTAAGACAATCCGGGAACCATGATTATATCCTAAACTTAACCCTTAACCCAAACCTCAGCCCAAACCCTAAACCTAGCATAATTTCAATTTAAACCCTAATCCTAACCTGAGTTATTACAAGCCATCATTTAAGTCAGACCATGTCCAAAATTGATCCATTTTCGGGCCATTTTCGGGGTAACAATTGAGCCACTTTCGAGCCATTTTGAACCAAATATCCAAAAGCGGGCTTTAGGCCACTATCCGGGCCTAAAATAGGCCCATCGGTCAAACTGCGGGAGAAACAGTACCCGAACGGTAGTTTGATTACCACCGGCGATAGTCAAACTACCGATTTCTCTCAAAAAATGTGTGTGGAACCAGCTACACAAGTTTTGGACCAAACCCAGCTTGGGCGGTAATTGGATTACTGCGGGCGATAGTCGGACTACCGTCGGTGGTACTCCGATTGCAGCCGCTCGCAGGGGCATGTATCCTTCGAGCAACAACTGTCACAACGCTCGAAAGTCAACTTTCTTTCAGAACTACTCCTCCAGCCTACCTTATTTACAGTTCTACCAACCTCAAGAGCCAATGGGAGCGCGCCACGTGGCGTTTCTCTCTCCTCAACCACTCACAAGCTGCCATGTTAGCATTTACCCCTCTCAAACTTAGCAATTACATCAATGTCATTGGAGAAGACTATAAATAGCCCTCTCCTCTTTACATTTTAAACAACAACTTTTCATTTCCAAAGCTAAGTGGGAGAGAGAGAGAGAGGGAGAGAGGCAGGAAGAGAGTGAGGGTGAGGGGGAGCTCTCAAGCCTTCAAGTCCAGATTTTTCAGGTGTCCCCTTAGCCTACTCCCTACCTTCCCAACCATCTAAATCCCCAAGTCTAGCCCGGATTGATCATGGCTCAGTCCATGTCTTGGCCTACTCAAGATCAAGCCAAAGATCCATTCATTTTACATACAACCATTCATCATGACATCTATTCCCTTCTCAACCTCCTTGCTTCTCTAGATCTCTAGTGAACGTATGCTCTATAACTTGTCGTACATCAGATCCGGTCACATCAGAAATTCCTAGCAATCTAGTCCATTTTTTTCACCTTTTGGCATAAGCATTATTACATCCGATTTCTAGACACATTCCTGGACGTATACTCTGTAGCTTGCCGAAATTTCGGATCTTGTTGCATTAGAAGTCTGTGTGTGCCTAGTCCTATCTCAACCATAGCATCCATCCCTTAAGATTTCTTTACCACACCAAGTAGAGACCGTATATTTGTACGGGCAGAGAGGGTGTCTAACACCTCACTATTTGTAACCGAGGTCCCTTACTCGAAATCCCGGATCACAGAGTAGGAGTCAATCTAAGGTAGGAGAGTCTTCAAAATTTTCCAACTTTACATATTTTGCGGGTTCTAGCCGACTGCGGGATTCTGAGAATAATTGGCTAATGGTGACTCTAACATCCCCAAATCAGCCTAATCACCCCCACCACTAAAATAAACATATAAATCAGCGTGGGCGCCGATATCCATTGTCTACAGAATGACGACTCCACTGGGGAATTGCTAGCTCACACTAATTGAGACCCGACTCAAAAGTGTGTGGTACTTTAATTTCAAGGGACATCATCACTGCATTTACAAAAAAAAAAAAAAAAAAAACCTTCTTTGGCTACACTTGTTTAAGCATCAATCCTAGCCACGACTACTCGATCACATGCAGCTATGGCTACCCATGAGGAAGAGCCAGCAGCCCTGCCAGCTCCTGAAGCATCAGCATCGGCACCGGCACCGGCACCGACACCGACACCTCCGACAGCTCCAACAGACTCACCAACTACTGCAGTCATGAATGAGATGGCCCAAAGTTTCCATGCACTGTAAGAGATATTGCTTCGCCTAGTGCCAGGCACCATACCAAACATGCAGGCAACACAGCCTAGTGTGCAAAACAACTCAATCCCATAAACTCCTTTTACTTTCTCCCTCATTGTAACACCCCATACTTTTCAGTACTCGGGTGTTACCGTATATAACCAAACTTAATATAAATACAAGCCTAACCTAAGTGAACATTCACGTTCATCCTAGTTTAAATCTGACCATTGAAAATAGTTCGCACCTGTGTATCAAACTATCCATCCATAATCTTCAAGATGAACCATCCAGTAGTCATATAATATTAATAAGTATATTTATTTTATTTATTATATTTTACACAAACATAGATCAGAAAAATTATAGATGTATCTTAATAAATTACTTATCATATAGAAGTATATGAAAATATATTGTAATAAGAATAATATATATATATATATATATATATATATATAATATATATATATATATATATATATATATATATATATAATGTATGTAAAATATTATAAAAATAATATGATATTAACTAAGCATAATGAATAATAATTTTTATAATATATATAATTGAATGATATATAAATATTAATGTAGTATTGAATATTTTATAAACATGTATACCAAAAATTATTAGATATTTGAATAAAATTTTATATTATTTAACGATGTGATTTTAAATAAGATATTATACAATTTTCAATTCATATATATGTATAATATGAGACTGTATATTATGAATTATATTAATAAATAGGAGATCAATGGCATGCAGATAGTACTATGTTAATATTAAAATTATATGTATACACGTGTATGAGATTTTAAATTTTAATTATAAGTAGTATACAAAAGTGATAAAATCTATATTAATATTCGTATTGGTTAGTAATATGTGATGAAAGCTTCACAAATGGACCATTAGGACTTTTTAACTGTTGGCGTTCAGCTTTAGAATCATCCGACCATTAGGTTAACGGGAAACCACCCTTAGGACTACAGATCAAGTGGTGGGCCCCACCTGGACCTTGGATCTGCCCCATCCTCAGTAAAAAGGGCTACGACAGGGCTGCCAAATGAAGTGGATGGGGCAGATCTAGAAAATACACCTCAGTGGACCCCACATAGGAACAGTGAGCATGCTAGGGATGGTGCACCAGCCGTGCACCGAACCTACCAACTTAGTCAAACAACGTTTGACTGATGAAATTCGTAAAAGAGAGAGAGTTGCCTCTCGCCCGACTTTCCCGCCAAGCTGGATTTAAACAGACGACTCGGATTCACCCAAACTAAGACCCATCAACGAGATCCGATATGTTCATCGTGATCGGGCAACGGATCTGACCTGGGCCGTCCGTCAATATGGCCCCACGTACTCGAGCAAGGCCACAGGAGTAACCGATGGGCGGTGGATTGTGTCGATCTTTTTCTAAAAGAGGGAAGCCAGTTGGGTGCCACGCTGGTGATCCGAAGCAACAGCTTGCCTCAAATCCCGGTCGTCCACCGAAAGCGCATCTCAACGCTCCTTTCAGCGCCAAAAATGGATAGGAATTCGGCTATGACAAGAAAAGGTTGTGGGAGACATTCCCACTTCGGGAAGGTCTCTCTGGCATGATCTGAGTCACTCGTCGAGCCACATAGGAAGATCCCCACCACTCCCTTTAGGGAAGCGATAGCTCCATCATCTGATGCTTCTCATCTCGTAAGAAACTCTTGGGAGACGCATATATCGTGAGGTGTGCGCAAATGGCTATGATTTGCTGGGAAAAGTGGGCCCTGCAGTGATCAGAAGTCCCATCCAAGCCATTCGCTCGGACCAGATCACCCGAATACCCCGTAGATGAGAATCCGTCATTTCCAGCCATCTCATCTTCTCTGTTAAATAGGGTAACCCACTGGGATGGCATGGGCCCCACTGGCTGATCTATAACATTTTTCCGGGTGGGCCATGGTGGTGTGAGTCCATCCCACATGGTGGATGGGCCCCACGCGCCCAAACAACGAGGATGGGTGCTCGAATACAACCCTCTGTTCTGACCGTTCGATGGACGGCTCGAGCAGGCTCCGTGGCTATAAAGGCTAGGCATTTTCCCTGGGATCTACACCAAAAATAAAAAAAGAAAAGAGAGAAAAGAGAGAAAAGAGGAGAGAAAATAGAAGAGGGAAGGATTCAGGAGAGAATCCAATAGCGGTTGTCATGCCGCACTAGCTCGGTTCAAACCGGGTCACCTACTCGCTCTAACAAAAGTGGAGGCTGAGTTGGGTGGACTCAGTGGGGATAAATAGCAGAGAAAGAGAAGAAAGTGAGAGAGAGAGAGAGAGAGAGAGAGAGAGTAACGAGAGTCTGTTGCTGTCATGCCACACTCGGACTCGGTCTAAGTTCTGGACGAGTCCAAGTCGGGTTGAGCATGGCTCGGTCCGGGACGTCCCAGGGAGGAGTGAGAGATCAAAGTGGAAGCAGAGAATGAAGAAGATGTTGAGAGGGAGTGAGCTGAGCCAAGTCAGGCCAAGCTCTGCTCGAGTGCGGGACTTGTGAAAATACAAAGAAAAGAGAGAGAGAAGGAGAGTAAGAAAAGTGGAGACATGCTATGAGTCCAGTAGTGTGAATCCCCTCCCTCTACTTGTCAAGATATTGCTAGAATCGTAGCCATCCTCAGAACTCAGGTTAGGACTGACTCGGTAAAACCTTTTTATTTCAGTTTAAATGTTGCATGTTGAGTATGACTCTAAGATTGCTAGGTTCGAGCCATATGTAAATTGGGTTTACATGCATTCTAGTTCGGCAGGTTAGTGTCGAGTCGAGCTGGGTTAATTCAGTTTTGTAGGAGTTCAACTCCATTTCTCTTAGTGCACTCCTAGTCCAGTAACATATAGTTCCTAATTAAGTTTGGCCCAATCATTAGTTGCAGCACCGGGGGTTTGAAGTATACACGGTTGAACTCGGGTTATCAAGCTAATCCGGGTTAAAACCAAGATGATTGGTCTGCTCCACTTCACTACTTGGTTAAGTCAGTTCAAGTTCATCCGAGTTCAAGCAAGCTTAATTGAGCTCAGTCAAGTAGCATTAACTTGTGGGGTTCGAGTCTTTTCATCGAGTTGACTCAGTGGGTTACACTAAGTTAAATTATTCAAAGAGTTGCTTATTAGTTATTGCAGTCTAATAATTAGTGTCTTTTGATTTCCTCCAAGTTAGGATCACTTAGGAGTCAAACTGAAGCTAGTAGGCCTAGTTGGGCTAACTCAGAGGGCTACATGAGTTGGCTAAGTGGGGCTCAATTACAGTTTTTGAAATTAACACATTGTTGGTCCTTGGTAGTTCTTACCGAATTACAATCACAAGTCGACTGAGCCAATCAAGTATATTAGGGCAGGATGGCTTCGACATTGAGTTCCACCTAACCTACCAGTCATGTAAGCTTGAAGATTCGACCCTAAGGGTGCACGCACTTCCTAGCAACACCAGTAGACGATTCGACTCATGAGGTGATGATTCTTTCCCTTGAGCTTTCCATCTTCTCATTAGCTTAAGTTATAGTTCTTATTTTAATTTGTAATTGATATCCCTTTATAATCACATGTGTTAGCTGTGTAGTTGAATTAGAAATTGAATTATTGTATACATGCTTAATGATTATCCTGTATAATTGTTCATGCTTGTGGATCTCTTTTTGTGGATTGCTTACAGAACTTAAACTGGTACATTAGTGAGAAATCCCCACATATAAATGTACACCCATACTTGGATGTAACTTGACTGGTTTTGATCGTAATGGACCTTCGACTTGGTGGTTATTGAGTGATGCTTTAAATTAATCCTTGATGTGGGCCTACCATCAAGGGTTGTTGCGTCCAATGGTCTTTAAGGATGGTCTTTTATCGCATGGTTTTAATATCGGCCATATGTGGCTTAGTTTTAATAACCTGCCAGATGTGGCTTAGCTTTGATATTCGCTCGAGTTGATTTATTTTGGTATTCTCCCTATATGGGATGGCGTACTATTTCTATACAACCATGCGATGGTAAGCCGCATATACTGTAATATGATTGGCCACTAGTCGACGGATTTCCATTAAACATACTAAGATGGTAGTCTCATGAGCTGGGGATGGTGGTCATGAGACACTATGCCCGAGCCGTCGGCCTATGCTGGGCCACGCGCTCCCCGTAGTGGCCATGAGCTCATTTAAATTGTTTGGTTGCAATCGGATTAATAATGACTTGGCTAATCATGCATACATGGCATATTACGATGGCTTGGATCATTATGCCCATGTGATTATGCTGAGTGTTGCGCTAATGACTAGTCATTCGACTTATAATGATGACTTGGATCATCATGCCCATGCAATTATGCTGAGTGTTGCGCTGATGACCAGTCATATTCTCGGGTGATGAGCCCAATGCCTGCTGGATGTTTTACCCGGGGCACAGATCGTCTGGATGTTTTACCCGGGTCTATGATTGCATGGGTGATGACCCCAATGTCCGTCTGGATGTTTTACCCGGGACAATGATTGCATTCATGTATCCATGCATATAAATAAGACTGCATTTATTCTGTTTTGGCTGCCTAGATGTTTTATATTATTTCTTACCTAATGCGGCGGTGTGTAATTTTGAGGAGAATTCACACTGAGTTGGTCACTCATCCATCAAATGTACAACCGTACAGGTAGCAAAGGTGGCCCTGTTGATGTTCACATTCATATTGGTGAGGAGCAGACTATGGTTAACAAGGGTGCATGATTATATTTGCTAAGGGCTGCTACATGATTTCACAGCTCAAGATTGTTACAATTTACTTTGTTTCACATGTAATGTTATTTCATTTTGTATTTGTAAGATTGGAGACATTGATTTGTATAAGTCATTATGGGAACTTTCTTGCATACTCTAAATGTAATTAAAAAAAAAATTCCTTATGTTGATTTGTCCATTCTACGCTCATCTACTTACTCTGATGAAAGGAAAAAAAAAGGTACGGGATTTGGTCCTCTATAAGTTAACACTCAGGTTTTTGGGAAACAAGTCATGTACTCGGGTCCTGAAAAGTTAGAGTGTTACACTCATTCCTCCAGTAAATCTTGTTCTCCCTCTTCCTGCAGAATCAGCCCAATATACAAACAGGAGCAACCCTCCCGCACATCTTTCTCCTAATAGGAGATCTAATCAATTCCAAGGGGCAAAACCCCTCCGGACCGGTCCCTCCGAAATTGAAGACCTCCGAGAGCAATTGCAAGATATGCATAGGAAGCTACAGAAGCAGTAGGGGGTGGATCTTCCATCCACCAAGTTCAGGGATCTTTGTCCCTTCCCTGATGTAATAGTACCTCAAAACTTTGAGGTACCAAAATTTAAAAGGTATGATGGTACAGGGTGTCTTATGGACTATTTAAGAGCATTCTGCGAAGAGCTTAATACTATGGTAGGTAATGACGGAGCGTTGATCTATTTGTTTCAAAAATCTTTAAAAGGCGATGCATTAGATTGGTACACATCATTAGACCACTATCGAATTAAGACTTGGGAACAACTTTCTCAAGATTTCATTGATCATTTTGTGTACAATCTTAATGTAACACCCAAAAGGGCGAATCTTCTTGCCCTAAGGCAGAGGAATGATGAGTCATTATCATTAGACTACCGGTTCTCTGTATCCCAAAACCAGTAGCCAAAATCATGATGCCCGTAGCCTATAAATGTGCACTCTTGGACTTCGCATCCAACTTATTTCTGTGCTCTGCAACAATGTAAACATATGAAGTGCAACTGAACACTTTAATATGTGCAAAGTTCACTTCTTTCCTAGTCCACGTTTCTTCTGGTAGCACACCATCCAATGGTACTGAGGGACTTCTATTGATGACATATACGGCAGTATTCACAGCATTTACCCAAAACGTCTTGGGCAATCCTGCATGTAACCTTATGCTTCTAGCGCACTCAAGGATAGTCCTTTAATACGCTCAACCACACCGTTCTGCTGTGGTGTCCCTGAAATCATTTTCTGATGTTTCATTCCATTTGCTGCACAATACTCCTCAAACCTCTTATCACAGTACTCTCCCCCATTATCTGATCTGAGACATTTTATTGTTTTACCTGTCTCGTTCTCTACCATTATTTTTCACTTCTTAAATACATCGTATACATCAGATTTGTACTTTAAGAAATAGACCCACAGTTTTCTACTAGCATCATTAATAAAGGAAACAAAATAATGTGAACCACCAAGAGATGATACCTGTGTCAGTCCCCACACATCAGTGTGTACAAGCTCCAACAGATGCATCTTTGAAGCGCGTCTTGTTTTTTTGAAGCTTACTATCTTCTGCTTGTCATACATCCAGTTCTCGCAGAGTTCTAAGTCAATAGACTTTATCCCTGGTAGCTTCCCTTTGACAATTGCACTTTCATCAATTTCTCACTCATATGTCCCAACCTCTGATGCCATAACTGCCTATTCACTCCAGTTGATGCGACTGCGAGTGAACTATACGATCTAGAAGTCACGTACAAAGCACCTTCCTTCTTGCCTCGAGATGTCACCAAGGCACCTTTTGTGACCTTCCAAGAATCACTGGTGAATGTCGTCACATATCTGGTATCGGCCAACTGCCCCACTGAGATCAAATTTCGTCTCAAACTCGGTACATGTTTGACATCCTTCAATTTCAAAGTCGTTCCGTCTTTCTGACTTATATGAACGTCTCCCTTTCCAACAATACTGCACGGCTCATCATCACCCAGGTAGACTCTCCCGAAGTCACTTGACATATAATCACGCAGAACTTCCTTACACGAAGTGGCATTAAACGAAGCACCCGAGACTATGACCCATGACTCATTCCGCACATCAAGAAAACAAGATCAACGCCTTTGTGTCACTCTCCTCAGATAGGTTCATCGAATCCTTCCCACCTTGAGAGCTTCCCTCTTGTTTCTTAAGTGCCCTGCAATTACGTTTCATGTGCCCCTTCTTCCCGCAATGCCAACACCCATTCTTATCTTTCGGTCCCTTGGACTTCTTCCTCGACTTAGAACGTCCGTATTTATTGCCTCATTTATTCAGCGATCTTCCTCTTCCTTCAGCGTTTAAAGCATTTCCTGAATCCCCTGAAACTCTCGATGTCTTTTTTTTAGATTCTTCGCTAAGAATTAGATTAGCCACATCATCAAATTTTAGCTTTGTCGACCCTGAAGAATTGCCAACGGCAATCACTAAACCATCCTAACTGTTAGGCAAACTGGACAAGATCAATAACACCCTAACCTCATCATCAAAAGTGATGCTAATGGATTCTGATTGACTCGTGACTGTATTGAACTCGTTTAGATCTTCATGTCGAATAGTCGTTTCACAAGATGAACCTTATTGGACGCTGAGGGTTTTTTCATATATCGTAGCTAAAGCTTGCATTAATTCTTTTGTGGTCTTCACCTTGGATATATTGAAGGCGACGCTCTTAGACAAAGAGAGTTGGATCGTTCCTAAAGCCTTCTGATCTAATAAAGATCATTCGTCATCTGTCATCTTCTCTGGTTTCTTCTCTTTTCCTCTTAGAGGAATATAGAGGTCCTTCTGATACAGATAAGATAATCCTCCATCTGCATCTTCCGGAAGGCAAAGTTTGAACCATCAAACTTCTCAATTCTAGTCTTCCTTTCTTCCATCATCGCTTCCACTTGAACTAAACCAATAGTTCTGATACCAGTTGTTGCGCAGCACGCCAACAACGCAAGTGAACCGAGATCCAATTTCTTGTCTCACCCACAACGATAAACAGGAAGAAATATAATTTAGAAGTAGAATCCAAGCATACCAACAAACTACAAGACAAAATATACGTGGAAAAACCCCAACAAGGGTAAAAAAAACCATGGGTGCAAACTTCCACTATGAAGAAAACAAAGTTACAAGTAATATACTCACCTTGGACATATAGAAAATCCTTAGCCTTACTTTAGAAAAACCCTTTTCCATACCTTTTGCACACCCTAGAATAACCCTAGGATCCCTATTTATAATTTAGGAAACTTCTGTTCTGCACCTCTGCAAAACCGCCTCAAAATTACGCAGTCCACACCAAATCCGCGTAGAATCTGCGTAACCCTCGACTTGTCGAGTCAGGGCCTCGATTGGTCGAGAGACCCCCTCGACTGGTCAAGGCCAAAAAACATGACTCTCTGGACTTTGAGTCGTGCACCGCTCGACTGGTTGAGCAGCCCACTCGACTAGTCGAGCAGTCTCCTCGACCAGTCGAATAACGCAGTGAAAGACCTCCGTTTTACAATGGACGCATTGGTGTGCTGGCTCCACACCTCAACAAGGTGAACCCTATACAAACGTATGGATGAGAAGGGGAAAAAGAAGAGGAAAGAAAGAGATGAGGAAAAATATCTCTCTCTCTCTCTCTCTCTCTCTCTCTCTCTCAAGGTAAGGCACAAGGGTGTTACACCCAGGGCCCTCTCTTTGTCTGAATTCTCTCTGTTTCTGTTTGAGATATGATCATATTTAAATTTATAAGGAGAAAGGTGGGGTTTCAATAATGCATACCATATGATGTTCAATCACATGACAGACTTCTATATATCCTATTGTGATTGAAGTATGCGATCATTTTATTCATACATATACTTTATGTTCCAATACTTATATTATAATGAACATTCATTAAAGATTAATATCTCATTTTAATCAAATAGTAGAACATTAAATTACCATAAGTACGATTATAATAATTTTAATAGTTAAAACAAAATTTTAATGGTTGAAAATCTTATAAAAACATTTTAAAACTTCTTTAAATACTAAACCTAGTAGAAAATTACTTTTAAATACCAAACCTTGTAGAAAATTGCTTGAGATTTAGGAATCTAACCATAAACAAGTAAACTCATTGGATTCTTTATTGCCTCATGCAAAAATTTATAGATCTTATTGAATATACTGATGGTTTTTGTATAAAGCATAATGGAATAAAAGTTTTATAAAACTAAATTTAATTAATCATAAAGCTCACAACCTTGATCATACCATGTTTCATAAGTAAACATAAGCCATACATTATAAGATCATACCTATATATGGAAAAACTGTCCAATCTATTACTCCCCCAACATAGAGAGTTTCTCCTCAATCCATCGTAAGGGGAAGATGGTGAGCAGTCACATAGAGATGTTTGGAAGGGTGACTTAACCCATCCGAGGGGTGGGCCTTGTGCTCAATAACAGGACATGCACACGTCAGATGCAAGATGGGAGGTACGATAGCCCACTTTTCCCTCTCCTCCTTATGCTCTCTTTAGCTTTCTCACAAATGGGTGTTTAAAAGGAGCTTGGACATCTTAGACTTCTCTCCAATCCCTTCTAATCCATATACTTAACTGTCCAACACACTCACCACTATCTAGGATTGCTATCCTCAAGCAATCCCATACACCTCATCAGTGGATTCAAATCATTATATGTTCATTAAGTAGAGATTAAAAAACGGTGTTAAAACTCAAATTTAATTATTGAAAACCTATGATTAATGAAAAGTTTGTTGAAGGAGAAGTGAAGGATCACAACAAAGGCATCGTCGGTTGAGTAGCTCATCCTTATCTCTATTTCATCTTCATCTCTCCTTTATTAAAATAATTTTAATATAAATAATATAGAGATTGAGTGCACTACGCATCTCTCTCTTCTCTTCTCATTCGAACTTTCAATAAAGTTGAGTTGTGGAATCAACGTATAAAAGACCCTTTTGGTCCTAGGTGGGAAATGTGATCCCCACATCGGCTCGTTAATAAGCTTCTGGTCAGTTTTCATTGTTTTTGTTATTAATGTTAACATTATTTAACTGTTAAAATTTGATATTAAGAAGCGAATTAATGTTTCTCAAATGAGAAAATTGATGATCCGACAGTTAGGATGGTGGATCGGAAACTTGATTTTTATTAATTTCCAACAGCTTCTCCCTATAAGCCAATGGAGACATCCACTCAGCTGAGATTCATAGGTCTTTCATTATAAGGGTCTTTCATTATAAGGGTACAACCTAGTTATTTTGTATCAATTGTGGTTGGTGTTTCTGATTTTTTCACAAAAGCTATGTGCTTTGTCACCGTGGTCTAATGGCCACATTAACGATCCAATAGTTGATTTACTGCTAGTGGGCAGTGTGTTCTGGAAGGTAAAAGGAACTGGTTTTTGCACCAAGCGTAGACCAAATGGACAAATAGCACAAGCAGGCAATCTGGACAATCTTTACTTTGGCCCCATTGCATGATTTTCCATGGAGTCTTATCTCAAAGGTCACACTCCACTGGGAGAGGCAATATGCTGGGTGGCTCGGGCCAATCCTGTAGGGTGTAGGGTGAAGGCTTAGGCCCCTAAACTTGGCTTGAGGGTCTAGCCTAGGCTAATAATAAATTGCAGGCCCAGCCCATCTCACAGATCAATTATCAAGGGGACCACTGTCATTAAAAATAATAATATAAAAAAAAAATATATTAGACAGTTGAAAGACAGACTCACCCATTTATCATGCATGTGACACTCGTGGGTATCTAGGTCATGCTTCAATTATCCAAAACATTTATATCATGAGACGACGAATAATTTTTTAATTGGACATTTGATCATCTAAATCTTTTTCGTTAGGCCCAGGTGGACTCAGTTGATTAAGGCCCGGACTTACAGGACTAGGGTCGGGTTCAAGCCAGCCCTAATCTTCGACTAATTGTCATCCCTAGTATAAACATCAGATCTTTCTTAATAAATTATAGTAAGCTGATTAACCATCCATTGGAAAGCACGAAATGGAGGGTTGGGATGGAGGGGGGAGAAGTGAGGGAGGGATGAAAGTAGAGAGAACATATCCCCAGGGAAGAGGAAGGTGGTTGCAGGGGCACAGACAAAAAGAGGAGGGTAGGTGGGGTTGGTAAATGTGGAAGTAAATGGGGAGAGAGAGAGAGAGAGAGAGAGGAGAGAGAGAGAGAGAGAGAGAGAGATGGCGAACGTAGATACCAACGATGGCTAATACTGGACTTAAATGAAACGCAGTCCCATGCACTCTCTCCCTCGCATTTATTTCCCTTCTCTTTTCTTCTCTTTTCTAATCAACACCGGCACGGATATGCCGTGTCTCTCTCCTCCATTCAAAGCTCTCTTCAGAGACAGACTCTCTCTCTCTCTCTCTCTCTCTCTCTCTAACTAATGGAATGTCCAACAATGAATCCAAAACGATTTGTCCCTCTATCATTCAAATTTCCAAGTGGGGTTTTGAAGGATTTCAAGGTGGGGTTTTGATGAAATTTGGACCCAACATGGTAGTTCCATGTCCAAGATCCAGGCCTTCATCAGTTATTCTACACTCAGAACATGCCCTCCACCAAAAATAATATTTGGCCACTTATTAGGCAGACCATACGTCAATGTAAAAATGGATGTGTGGGGATCAGCCCAACATGGGTGAATCACTTGATGAGTGTACTGCTCTGAATTTTTGTACATGACATGCTCACTGCAAAATATCTAATGAATGGCCGAGATGGACGATGTGTACGCCATCCTACAGTGAGGATCAGCCCTACACGGTTCTCTGATGTGGGCCTTACATTCTACCGAATCACTTTAAGGGCAAGAGAGCTACACTATGAAATGTCATTTTCACCATTTCTTAGCCGTACACGTGTCATTAATTTACCTGAACCCAATGCTCCTGATCATACATATTGACAACAATCGATTGAACAGTTAAAAATTGTCGACTTGCAAAAGGCTTATTGGTTGTTGAGATTCGCGGATCAATCTTTGTCTAGGCCATACAATTTGGATGGTCTGGATTGTCTTAAATGAGTGCACATGTGTGGCATGCGTAGAAGGTAAGTGAGGATCTCGCCTGTCTACCGTCCCATAAGAAGTGGCTTTCTGTTATAAATAAATAAAAAGAAGTAGCTTTCTGGGACAAGGTTTCCTCATTTACATGTGATTTCACATGTTAGGGTTGGTAATTTAAATAGCTGTTAACTACCGTCCATTTGTTTTTTATGTTGAACGTGTCATACAAATATTCCCAGCATGGTCGAGCCAAAAGGAGGTGAACCGTAAATTGACCATAACTTTTGATCTGGGTATCGTTACGGGGCGTACAACCTATCAATCTTACTGAATGAAACGGGCCATCCGAGGTGAACCAACCCACAAAGTGGGTCGCATCTATCTATTTCGTCAGAAAAATGCATGCTTTTAGCTCAAAAACGAATTTTTAGAAAAAAATTACTATTTTTAGTAATTCCGATTTTTAATATTTTTTAGAGTTTTAGATTTTCTTTTCTTATAGAAATAACTTTTAATTATACTAGGACTCTTCTAGAGAAATTTTATTTATAATTTTATTTTTAGAAATTAAGCCCTTAGAAGAGTTTTATTAGAATTAGGATTTTATTAGAGTTAGAATTTTGCTATTTTTGGTAATTACAAATTTTAGTTTATTTTTCTATATTAATGGTGTAAGGAGACACATTAAGAAGAAAAAATTATCAATGATCAATCAATCAATTTCGAATTTCTTAAAATTTATTTCTATTTTTCTGCTTTCTTTCCTCGTGGATTCGAGAAGTCTCTGTGTTGAGTCCAGAGAAGCTCCGTGGATTCGGCAGGAGTAGTAGTTATCCTCATCACGTTCATCCCTGCGCGTCAATTGGTATCAAAGCGAAGTTTCCCCTGGGCCGATGACAAACAATGAAGGTATGAATCAAAATCCTGTGGACGGTGATACAGGGATTCATTATCTTTTAGAAAGAATGGAAGCTTTCCACCGAGAGAATCAGTTGACCATGTAAGGGCTGCAGGCAACCCTCAACCGTATTGCGGATGCGCTAATTCCGCTCCGAGCTCAAAGTGATGCTCAACCGCCGTGGCCGCTGTACGACACAACCCCAATTTCTACAAAGCACCATCAGATGATGGTAAATCACAAGCCACCACTTCGATTATGAGGAAGTCGTTATACATGCCAAAGGTAGAAATAGAATTACAGCGAGATAATATCTTTCGAACAAGGTGCACTGTATACAAAAGAGTCTGTAATGTGATCATCGATGTCAGGAGCGATGAGAATTTCGTATCGAAAATAATGGTGGAAAAGCTACAACTGAAAACAAAAAGACATTCATCTCCACACACGATTGGATGGATCAAGGAGGTCAACAAAACAGAGGTAACTGAACGATGTCGTATATTTTTTTCCATTGGTAAATATTATAAGGATGAAGTAATGTGTGACGTGGTCGACATGGAAACTTCCCACATGTTACTTGGTCAACCCTGGCAAAAATAATATTAATGCTACACATAGGTATCGGGATAACCTATTTTCTATATTAAAGATGGTAAAAAGATTATCATCAGCCCTATGGGAAGGGAGAACCAACCCAAGACTTCTAAAGTTGAGGAACGGTCTCTTACAACTGAATAGGCTTTTGTTTAAACAATCTGAGGAGGAAACAAGATATATATATCCATTAGTTGAAAAGAAAGAATATATGGAGCCTGTGAATATCCCAGAAGATTTAAAGCCAATATGCAGGAGTTCAAGAAGATTGTGCTCGATGAACCCCCCAATAAGTCGCCTCCCATACAAGATATACAAAATCACGTTGATCCCGTCTCAGGGGCGAATCCGCCTAATTGCCCACATTATCAGAAAAAATATGAAATCTCAAAGACAGATGTGAAGGAACTGATCAATATTAGTCAAGTCAAGGAAAGCATGAGTACATGTATTGTGTCAGATGTGAAGGAACTGATCAATATTAGTCAAGTCAAGGAAAGTATGAGTACATGTATTATGTCAGCTCAAGAGCTTAACGCCAAGTACAAAAAAAGGACTAATGAACATCGGCGTTAGAAGTTATCTCAGACTCATGTGCCAAGTCTCTTGCGTAACTCGAGGACGAGTTTTTTTCAAGTGGAAGGGTCTGATGTAGAATGTGTCACAGAGATATTCCCAGCATGGTTGAGCCAAAAGGAGGTGGACCGTAAATTGACCATAACTTTTGATCCGGGTATCGTTACGGGGCGTACAAACCTATCAATTTTTACTGAAATGGGCCATCCGAGGTGAACCGACCCCACAAGGTAGGGTCGTATTTGTCCGTTTCATCAGAAAATGTGCGCTTTTAGCTCAAAAACGAATTTTAGAAAAATTTTACTATTTTTTACTAATTCTGATTTTTTAATATTTTTTTTAGTTTTAGATTTTCTTTCCTTATAGAAATAACTTTTAGTTATACTAGGACTCTTCTAGAGAAATTTTATTTGCAATTTTTTTTTATAAATTAGGCCTTAGAAGAGTTTTATTAGAATTAGGATTTTTATTAGAGTTAGAATTTTCTATTTTTGGTAATTATGAATTTTAGTTTAATTTTTTTCTATATTAATGGTGTAAGGAGACACATTAGGAAAAATTATCAATGATCAATCAATCAATTTCGAATTTCTTAGAATTTATTTCTATTTTTCTGCTTTCTTTCCTCGTGGATTCGAGAAGTCTCTATGAGGAGTCCAGAAAAGCTCCGTGGTCGTGAGTAGTAGTATCCTCATATCGTATCACGTTCATCCCTGCGTCAATTGGTATCAAGGCGAGAGTTTTCCTTCGGGCCGATGACAAAAAATGAATGATAGAATCAAAATCCTGTGAACGGTGATCCAGGGATTCATTTTCTTTTGGAAAGAATGGAAGCTTTCCACCGGGAGAGTCAGTTGACCATGTAAGGGTTGTAGGCAACCCTCAACCGTATTGCGGATGCGCTAATTCCGCCCCGAGCTCAAAGTGATGCTCAACTGACCGTGGCCGCTGTACGACACAACCCCAATTTCTACAAAGCATCATCAAATGATGGTAAATCACAAGCCACCACTTCGATTATGAGGAAGTCGTTATACATGCTAAGGTAGAAATAGAATACAGCGAGATAACATCTTTCGAACAAGGTGCACTGCTACAAAAGAGTCTGTAATGTGATCATCGATGTCAGGAGCGATGAGAATTTCGTGTCGAAAATAATGGTGGAAAAGCTACAACTGAAAATAGAAATACACTCATCTCCATACACGATTGGATGGATCAAGGAGGTCAATAAAAACAGAGGTAACTGAACGATGTCGTATATCTTTTTCCATTGGTAAATATTATAAGGATAAGTAATGTGTGACGTGGTCGACATGGAAGCTTCCCACATGTTACTTGGTCAACCCTGACAAAATAATATTAATGCTACAACATAGGTATCGGGATAACCTATTTATCGTTATTAAAAATGGTGAAAAAGATTATCCTCGGCCTATGGGAGGGGAGAAACCAACCCAAGACTTTTAAAGTTGAGGAACAGTCTCTTACAACTGAACAGGCTTTTGTTAAACAATCTGAGGAAACAAGACATATATAGCCATTAGTTAAAAAGAAAGAATATATGGAGCCTGTGATATTCCAGAAGATTTAAAGCCAATGTTACAGGAGTTCAAGAAGATTGTGCTCGATGAACCCCCCAATAAGTCGCCTCCCATACGAGATATACAAAATCACATTGATTCCGTCTCAGGGGCAAGTCCGCCTAATTGCCCACATTATAAAAAAAATAT
>JAJHSJ010000003.1:105925351-106070407 GCA_021015155.1 Magnolia officinalis
ATATATATATATATAATGATGATGATGACTATAACCATATATATCAGATTGATCGCCTAGTCAACTACTTGCAATTATTTTATAGAGTGATTAGGCAATATTTAGAAGATGGGGTTCTTCCTTTAAAAATGAATTTCACGTTGTCTTCTATATGAAGTGACTTTTCTAATGTTCGTTGATTGTCAAACGAAAAGGAAATATTTACAATTGGTTAAAGCGTAGCTGTAAGACGCCTTTCTGAATGAAGAACTTCTTGTATTGATATAAATGTCCAACATATAAGCATAGAATGAGATTACAACTAATCGATTATGATTACTCCTAAGAAAGAGGTAAGCTATGATAAGAGAAGATAAATTGCAAAATAATTGAAAGATAATTTGTTTGGTTGGTATGAGACGTCTTGCTTTGTTGATTTCTTATGTTATTTATATACTTTTTTTAGAGAGAAGAATCATTTTAATGATCTGTTTCATATTCCGTCATTTCTTTTTCTTTCTTTCGTCGGTTATAGTAACTGAACTGTTGTCATGTTGGTCTTCTAGATCCTTCTATCTTTTCGTATCTCTCTGACCGTTCATTTCTCTCGACCACTTTCCACCTCTTGAAATACTCGACTGTACTCGACCACTTTCCACCTCTTAAAATTCTCGACTACACTCGACCACTTTTTGCATCTTGTGCTCCTTAGTCGTGCCAATTGTAATTCTGCGAAAAGCATTTTGCATATCACATACTATACATTTCTCTTACAATCATATGTGTCCTTTTCTCATTGGATATCTTTAAAATGGTTAGAAAAAGGGTACAATATTGCTCTTCGTTTTGCATTATCTTTGGTCGAAAAGGTGAGAGCGATGTTGGTTTGTCGTTCAACGCAATAAATGCGACTGCTCGACTGGTTAAAAACATCAAATTCGGCCATTTTGGTCTAACTTAGCTATATTAGTCGAAAAACATCAAATTCAGCCATCTTAGTCAAATTCGACCATCTTGATCAAAAAATATTAAAGTTGGTCATATTAGTCGAGAAAAAATCAAAATCTGACATCTTGATTGAACTCGATCATCTTCTTTGAAAAACATCAAAGTTGATCATTTAGGTTGAAATCGGCCATCTTGGTAGAAAAATATCAAAGTTGACCATCTTAGTCAAACTCAACCATCTTTAAAAAAATTTAAAAAATAAAAAAAAATATATTAAATTCGGTCGCAGCAATGAAGATTGTCAGTCAATGCATTTTAGACAAGGCTTATGATAGACCGGGTAATAGTACAGCTGAGAACATGGCCTGCTACTTCTTCAACTAGTTATATGATTCAGTCACAATCCAGATGGTGTGATTCAACCACTAATAATAGCTCTAAACCTGTCTGGTTTTGTTTTTCATGATACGGTGGATTCATAAGGAAGGGATGCCCCCCAGGTATACCCCCGATTTCTTTCTTCAGTAACGATGTTCCTGACCTCCTGTTTTGGTTGCCTGAACTCAACGGGTAGATGAACCACCAGTACTTCTTGTACTAGAGTAGGAGGCGCATTCCATCGTAAAATAGGTGCTATTGGAATTGGCTGTGTTGGAGCCAAATTACTAATAGAGCTTGCTTTAACAATAAGCTGATGCACAGTCTGCTGGAATACAACAATCTGAAGTAGAGTTTGTTGAGGTATTGCAGGTTGATTCACCATTTGCTCAGGAATGGGAGGCATCCTTTCAGCAAGAATAGCCATTTTCCTATTCATACTTTCAGCCTGACTAACCATTCATATGTTGAAAGTTTTTGCCCGATTTCATGACTACTCGGCCTGAACTCGTGACTGTTTTACAATATGTTAAATCTCCATTTGCATATATATCACATAACCCGGTTGACATTATCTCAAGAAAATTAATCTGAGATGTAGATGCCCTATCCGGGTTCGAAGAACTAGGTACCGAGTTCCTCAACAACTCAGGTGGTGGTTGTGCCTGTAATTCCTCATCGACTAATGAAAGTTCTTGAGTGGTAATAGTGTTGCGACCACCTCTTCAACTCATGTTTTACAACATAGTAAAACTGAATATACTTCTGACAACCAAGTAGTTTGTTATCCCACCGGATATGCCAACAATTGTTTATTTTTCTACAGCTATTTTAAAATGAAAATTTATGACATCCAAGTAGTGTTTAGTCCCACCACAGTGCTAAAAATTATTCGGCACCTTTTGGGTTTAGATTCTTTTATCAAATGTGGGGCTTATTGATGTAGAGCGGGTCGCGAACAGTTACATGGCCAAGATGGATCAGAAAAGGCCCGGTCGACGACAGAAGTGATCCAGACCATTGGACCTTAAATTAGGCGTATCTCGCAATCCGGAATGAGTTATCTGACGTAAAATATATGATTTTGGGGTAGAACGAGCTACTTTAGCCAACCAACCCCGCTATGCCAGGTTGCGACGCCCGAAATTGTGAAAAACCCCTAGATTGACTGTCGTTTCCCTGTTTTAATTTCAATTTTACTATAAATAGTAAGTTTTAGTTTGATTATAACTCTTCATCCGTTGGGCTTTAGGAGTTACGCCCAACATGAAAAGAGCTTAGAATAATTAGGAGAACGGTTTGGTGAAGCTAAATAGGACACTTACTATTTTTGGCCGAAAACCTTGCGCGCTAGTAGACATCACGACCGTCTATAAATAGTAAGTTTACTATTTATAGTAAGTCGCGAATTCTAGGAGCTGTAGTTGTAGTTTGATTCTGATTTCTTTTCCATTGCTTGGTACCCCTATTTAAAGGGTTGTGAACTCGTTTTTATGAAGAATTAATCAGTTTCGAATTTATTAGAAATTATTTCTATTTTCTGCTTTCTTTCCTCGTGGATTCAAGAAGTCTCAGTGAGGAGTCCAGAGAAGCTCCGTGGATTAGGAGTATTTATCCTCATCACGTTCATCCCTGCGTCAATTGGTATCAGAGCAAATTACACCCTCAGATCAGGGATATTTCCCCAAACATATCTATGTACTCGCAATCTCCGATCGAGATCCACTGACCGTTGAACTGAAACTAGTCTGCCATTTGCGATCTGGATCCCGACAGAAACGAAAACTTAACTAAACATAGATCCGGTGTCGGTGAGCTTAAGTCCAACCTTTGGCTCAAGGAGACCCAGCAGAAGTGCTCCGTTGAGCTGAACTGACCCGCTTTAGTTATCACCTAGTATACTTTGACCTGGAGTCTATTTCGGTGAGTTTTTAGCCTATATAAGGACCTTAAAACCTCTCTCATTCAACCCATACGAATTTGGAGAAAACCTAGGAGAGAGAAGAGAGAAAGAGAGATAGAAGTTGAGAATCTCCCGGCCCCTCTACCCTGCACACTCTACGAGCTCCACCACTACAATCTACTTGCTTTTTCCGGTGATTTCAACATCTTTTCTAGGTAAGAAAACCCTAACCCTAACTTGTTTAAGGGCTTGATTCGATTCAAGTGATGAAATAGCTACCTATTATTCTCTAGGCTACCTAGATGCCGTATACGAAGCTAGACAAATCCATCGAGTTTCTTACGCTCCAACGGTGTAAAGGTGCGGACTTTAGGTGTATAGGTTACGGTTTTCAACGCTTTCAATGTCAGATATGATAGATTCATGATTAAACCTAAACCAAAACCTATAACCTCAACCTAAACAAAACCTATAAACTAAAACCTAAACTTAAACCTATAACCTAAACCCAAAACCTATAACCTAAACCTAAACAAAAACCTATAACGTAAACCTTAGCTAAACCTAAAACAAAACCCTAAACCTATAACCTAAACCTAAACCTATACCTAAACATTAACCTATTCTCAAATCCCTAAACTTAAACCTACACCTAATCCCAATATCAACTCCTAACCTAAACCTAACACTCGATCCCGAACCTGAACCCGATTCCCTAAACCTGAACCTAAACCAATTCTCAATTCCCTAAACCTAGACCTTATAACCTAAACCTGAACCTGAACCTAAAACTAAACCCAATTCTCTAAACCTAAACCTAAACCAATTCTCAATTACCTAAACCTTTACCTTATAACTTAAACCTAAACCTGAACCTTAAACTGAACCTAAACTTATAACCTTAACCTAAACCAAACCCTATGACCTAAAACCTCAACCTATTACCTGTAACCTAAACTTATAACCTATTACCTACCATTCACCTAAACCTAAATCCTAAACCTAACCTATAACCTAAGACCTAACCTAAACCTAAATGTATGTCTCAAATCCCTAAACCTAAACCTACACCTAATCCTAATATCAACTCCCTAACCTAAACCTAAGCTTAACCTTGAAAACCCAAACCTAAACCCGATCCCGAACCCAAAACCGATTCCCTAAACCTAAACCCAAACCAATTCTCAAATCCCTAACCTATACTTTATAACCTAAACCTAAACCTGAACCTAAACCTTAACCTTAACCTAAACCAAAACCTATGACCTAAAACCTTAACCTATTACCTATAACCTAACTTATAACCTATTACCTACCATTCACCTAAACCTAAATCCTAAACTTAACCTATAACCTAAGACCTAAACCTAAAACCTAAATGTATTCTCAAATCCATAAACCTAAACCTACACCTAATCCTAATCTCAACTCCCTAACCTAGACCTAAGCTTAAACTTGAAAACCCAAACCTAAACCCGATCCCGAACCCGAACCCAATTCCCTAAACCTAAACCCAAACCAATTCTCAATTCCCTAAACCTTAACCTATTCTCAAATCCCGAAACTTAAACTACAACACCAACTCCCAATCTCAACTCCCTAACCTAAACCTAAACCTAAACATGAAAACCCAAGCCTAAACCCGATCCAAAACCCGAACCCGATTTCCTAAACCTAACCTTTACCTATTTTCAAATCCATCAACCTAAACTTACACCAAATCCTAATCTCAACTCCCTAACCTAAACCTAAACCTGAACTTGAAAACCCAAACCTAAACCCGATCCCGAACCCGAACCCAGTTTCCTAAACCTAAACCTAAACCTTAACCTATTCTCATTTCCCAAAGCTATAACCTATAATCTTAACCTATAACCTAAACCTAAAACCAAAACAAAACCTATAACCTAAACCTATAAGCTAAAACCTAAACTTAAAACCTAAAACCTAAATGTATTCTCAAATCCCTAAACCTAAACCTACACCAAATCCTAATCACAACTCCCTAACCTAAACCTAAACCTAATCTGGAAAACCCAAACCTAAACCCGATCCCGATCCCGAACTCAGTTTCCTAAACCTCAACCTTAACATATTCTCAATTCCAAAGCTATAACCTATAACCTATAACCTAAACCTAAACCTAACCTAAACCTAAACCTTAACCTAAACCTATAAACTAAAACCTAAACTTAAACCTATAACCTAAACCAAAACCTATAACCTCAACCTAAAGAAAAACCTATAAACTATAACCTAAACCTAAACCAAAACCTATAACCTCAACCTAAACAAAAACCTTAACCTATAACCTATAACCTAAACCTAAAACTATATACTAAAACCTAACCTAACCTTAACCTATACCTAAACCTTAACCTATTCTCAAATCCCTAAACCTATACCTACACCTAATCCCAATCTTACTCCCTAACCTAAACCTAAACTTGAAAACCCAAGCTTAAACCCGATCCCGAACCTGAACCCGATTTCCTAAAGCTAAACCTAACCTTAACCTATTCTCAAATCCCTAAAACCTAAACCTACACTACAAAATCCCAATCTCAAACTCCCTAACCTAAACCTAAACTTAATCATAAAAAACCAAGCCCAAGCCCGATTCAGAACCCGAACCCGATTTCCTAAACTTAACCTTTACCTATTTTCAAATCCCCAAACCTAAATCTACACCAAATCCTAATCTCAACTCCCTAACCTAAACCTAAACCTAAACTTGAAAACCCAAACCTAAACCCCATCCCAACCCGAACCCAGTTTCCTAAACCTAAACCATAACCTATTCTCATTCCCAAAGCTATAACCTATAACCTAAACCTATACCTACCTTAACCTAAAACCAAAACCAAAACCAAAACTATAACCTAAAACCTAAACTTAAAACCTATAACCTAAATGTATTCTCAAATCCCTCAACCTAAACCTACATCAAATCCTAATCCCAACTCCCTAACCTAAACCTAAACCTAAACTTGAAAACCCAAACCTGATCCTGAACCCGAACCCAGTTTCCTAAACCTAAACCTAACCTTAACCTATTCTCAATTCCCAAAGCTATAACCCATAACTTAAACCTAAATCGAACCTAAACCTATAACCTTAACCTAAACCGAAAACCAAAACCTAAACCTATAACCTAAACTTATAACCTATAACCTATAACCTAAACCTATAACCTAACAGTAACCTAAACCTATAACCTAAAACCTAAATGTATTCTCAAATCCCTAAACCTAAACCTACACCTAATCCTAATCTCAACTCCCTAACCTTAACCTAAGCTTAAACTTGAAATCCAAACCTAAACCCCCGATTTCCTAAACCCTAAACCCTAACCTATTCTCAAATCCCAAAACCTATACTTATAACCTCAACAAAACCGAAACCTAAACCTAAACCTAAATTTGGAGAAGCTGGCGAGGTAGAGGGAGGAGCAGGAGAGGAGGATAGAGGATCAGCTTGCGAGGTAGAGGAGGATGGAGGAGGAGTTAGTGAGGCAGAGGGAGGAGCATGAGAGGAGGATGTAGGAGATGCGAGTGGAGCATGAGCTACGGATGACGAAGATGTTTCAGGCTTCGCTGCACGCACGCTTACCCACCGATGCCCCACCACCTCCGCTTTCATCTTTGTGATTTTTTGTTTATTTGTTAATGTTAAATTTATATGTATTTATGCGCGAATGAATGTGATGCAGATAATATTGTTTGTGCTTGGATGAATGTAGTTTATGTTTGGGTTTGGTTTTGGGTTTAGCTGGATGTGAATGTTAATATGATGAAATATATTATATAACAGGTGTATATTAGGATGAATATGATGAAATATATTGTTAACAGGTGTATATCAGGAATTTTGTGCGGAATTTCGAACTGTATATTAAAAAAAAAAAAAAGACTTTTAGCAACGAAAATTTTCGTCGCTAAAAGCAGTACGAATTTTTTGGCGGCGAATATTTTCGCTGCTAAAGGTCTTAAAAAAAAATATCATATATATACAACTCAAAATTCCGGATATACATCTAGGATTTATTTTTTTGGAAGTCCTTTTTTTTTTTTTTTTTAAAAAAAAAAAATATACAGTTCAAAACTCTGGAGAAAAAACATCTGGAATTTTTAGCAGCGAAAAGAATTTTTTTAGCGACGAATACTTTTGCTGCTAAAAGTATTTTTACTAAAAAAAAATAATATTCCGCACAAAATAATCGATATACATCTACG
Organism: Magnolia officinalis; assembly: GCA_021015155.1. Taxonomy (NCBI): domain Eukaryota; kingdom Viridiplantae; phylum Streptophyta; class Magnoliopsida; order Magnoliales; family Magnoliaceae; genus Magnolia; species Magnolia officinalis. The sequence goes on from JAJHSJ010000003.1 coordinate 105,932,795, forward strand.
ATTTTTTTTTTAAGTCTTTTTTTTTTTATTTAATTTTTATTTTATAATATACAGTTCAAATTTTTGCATGTAGGATAAAAAACATGTAGGATATTTAGCAGCGAAAATTTTCGCTGCTAAAGCATCTTGGAATTGTTTTAGCGGCGAATAATTTCGCTGCTAAAAGTCTTTATTATTATTATTATTTTTTATTTATTTTTTTTTTTTTTTTGATATACAGCTCCGCACAAAATTCCTGATATACATCTAGGATTTTTTTTTAAAAGCCTTTTTTTATTTTTTTAATATACAGTTCAAAACTCCGCATAAAAAAACATGTAGGATTTTTAGCAGTGACCATTTTCGCTGCTAAAACATCTTGGAATTTTTTGGTGGCGAATAGTTTCGCTGTAAAAGGCCTAGATGTTTTTCGCAGCGATAACTTTCGCTGCTAAAATCTTGGAAATGTTTTTTTTTTGCAGCGAAACTTTTCGCTGCTAAAGTCATTGAAATTTTATAGTGGCGAACTAGTTTCGTGCGCAGCTAATTCTTCGAAAATTTATTTTGTCCACAATCTTTTCGCTACTAATATCTTTTGGAAAATATTTTTTAGCAGCGAAAAATTTCACTAGTAAAGGTCTTGCATAGTATTTTTTAGCGACGAACATTGTCGCCACTAAAAGTTTATGTTGTTTGGATTTAAATTAATATGAATGTGTATGTGATGAATATGATGGAATATATTGTTAACAGGAGTATCCGGAATATTGTACGTATTTTGAACAGGAATAAATTTTTTTAAAAAAAAATTTTTGGCGACGATACTTTTAGTCGCCAAAAGATATGTTAGTTTAGTTTTAGCAGCGAAAATTGTCGCTGTGAAAAGTCTTGTACACTACAAGAGTTTTAGCAGCGATAATTTTCGCCACTAAAAGTCATGTACAGTACAAAACTTTTAGCCGCGAATATTTCGCCGCTAAAAGTATTAGGAAATATTTTGGGGCGAAATTTCTCGTCGCGAAAAGTCTCGTAAGTATTTTTAGCAGCGAAAATTTTCGCAGCTAAATGAAATTTATTCTGCATCGACGTTATTATGTGTAGCATTTAACGGCGAAAATTTTCGTCGCTAAAGCATGCTGCACTAGTTTTAGCGACGAAAATTTTCGCCGCTAAAAGTTTAGTCGCTAAATTCTCATTTTTAGCGACGAAAATGTATTTCGTCGCTAAAAGTGGCTTTTAGCGACGAAAATTAAATTCGTCGCTAAAAGTTTCGTCGCTAAAAACCCCCTTTTTTGTAGTGAAGAGATGAGCCATGATAAGAAAATATAAATTGAGGGATAATTGAAAGATAATTTGTTTAGTTGGTATGATACATCTTCCCATGTTGATTTCCTATATCATTTATAAATTTTTCTGAAGAGAAGAATCATTTATATGATCCGCTTCATATTCTACTATTTCTTCTTTCTTTTTTCTATTATAGTAATTGAACAATTGCCACGTTGGTCTTCCAAATCGTTGTATATTTTTGTATCCGTATTAACCATTCTCTCTATTGCTTTTCACCTTTCAGACTTCTTGATTACGCTGATAACTTTCTTCTTGAGCTTCTCAGCCATGCCAATTATAATTTTATGAAAAGTAGTGCTCTGCAAATCTCCAAAAGCTTACACATTCTATACATGTCGTTTGCAATGATATGCATCCTTTTCTCACTGGCTATCAACTGACGGTGGTAGAACTCATGAGCACTTCGTGTGGGGCCAACATTTACGGTGGGCCATATATCTTTCGCACGTGACAGATTGTTAATTTGAGTTAGTTGAACGATAACGGCACTGACCAACTAATTGCACGCGGGACCTCGTGGGGAGGAAAAAAAAAAAAAAAAAATCCCCCTGTAAATGGCATCCAAATGGGCCAGCTTGTTATAAGCCCGTGAAGGACATGCGTATTCTCTTTGTCATCGAATCGTGGTAGTTCGCTCATCTAATCGTCACCTGTTTCATGCGCCAATGACCCGGTCAATCCTCTCCGATATGTCCACAGGACACAAATTTTCCTATAACCTTAAGCTCCTCTGTAGGGCCGATCATGATGCCGTGTTAGAACCACTCCGTCCTTCATGATGCCGTGTTAGATCCACTCCGTCCTTCCATTACCTCAGCATGTTTTCAAACATTAACTCAAAAATGAGGTAGATCCAAAACTTAAGTGGGCCACACCACAGGAAAGAGTGGGAATCGAAATGTCCACTGTTGAATCATTCTTCAGACCACCATGACGTTTATATGCCATCCAACCCGTTCATAAGGTGATTATGATAGGTATGACTGGCCGCCACCACAGGAAACAGTAAGGATGGTTGAAACCTTCCTGGGGCCACCGTGATGTTTATATTTCATCCGTTCAAAAGGTGATTCCCACAGGTATGAAGGGAAAACCCAAATACCGGCCTGATTCAAAATTTCTGTGGCCTCAAGAAGATTTCAATGACGGGTATTTGATCCCTGCAGTTTCTTGTAGTGTGGCTCATTTGAGTTTTGAAGTGCCTGATTTTTTGAGGTCACGTCCTCACATGAGATAGAAAACCAATGGACGGAGAAGATATAACACAGATCACGGTGAAACCCACTCCCGCGTTAATGGAAAGTGGCGAACGCGTCCACACGAGTACAAAACAAAAGGAACGGTCAAAGGGAATTCAGCGACCGACCACTTTCAATGTGCACCAGTGTCCCGTCTCAGATACGGACGAACCTGGTCTGTAGGTAACGCTAAAAGTCAGTTGGCATGATCCACGTGCTATCCAACCTGACCCGCTCATTACTCAGGTTCGGTCAGAGGTGACAGCGTTCGAGATAGGCCCACCCGGTTTTGGGTCCCGGCTCGACAAAAACCGGGCTCGGGCCTGTAATGGGTGACTCGCCAATGTTCTAAACTACTAACAAAAGGTTGAACCCGACATGGCCCGTCCAGTCCAAACCAGTTCAGCTGACTTACCAAACTGGTTTGAGCCAGTCTGAATCAGTGTGCTGTCTACTCGGGCTGCAACTTGGGTTTGGATCAACACGTATGACTGTCCGGATAGGGGTTGCTTTGGATTGTTAGGTTCCTTGGGTCGGGTTAATTATTATAAAAACCACCAACCCAAATTTGAATGAGATTGCACTCAGGTTGAACAAATTCAGGTCCGGTTAGCATATATTTTTGTAGGGTCGGGTTAGTCTGTTACAGAGGAATTTGAGTTGGATTGGGTTGAGCACCTCAGGTAGGGTTGGGTCCTCCTAAGGTCAAGTTAGGCTCAGGTTGACCCCCAACCCGACCCAACCCACCAACCCAACCCAACCCAACCGAACCCAACCGGCAAGGTTGGGTTTTTAAAGAAGCACAGTTTTTAAAAGAAAAACGTTCAAAAATGTTCTTGAGAAGGTAGATGCAATTATTTTGAGGTTGATAGATTATATATAATATTTTATGTAAGACAAGATAACTTCTCTTGTAAATTAGTTTTTGGCTTTAGTTGAAAAGATGTGGTCCTGTCACAGCTTATCAGATTATTTAAGGGCAAAACAGAACCATATCTCCAGACTTTAAAGTACAAAAGGAAACGTGTCATGATTTGGCTTGTTGGCCAAATTAAGCAGTGGCCCACAATAGGAAGGCTTCTGGGTTATTTAGTCTAATCCGAATCCACTCTTTTTCTGAACCTATCAACGTCCACTTTGGATTCCTTTCTCCAATAATGCTATTGTGCTAACATGCATCGGATCCCCTCACTGGTGGGGAAAGCTCACTTCTCGATCATTCTCTGTCGTCCATCCAATGGACCATCCATTAGTTTCTCTTTGATTAAATATCTTTTGACGGCCCACCAGATGACGGTTTGGATTATCTCGCTATCCAGCTACGAGGAGATGCTCTAGAAGATAAGGAAATCGGATTGCCTACTGAGTTACTCAGTAGGCTTTTATGGTATTGAGTAAACTCAGTTGGGCCTACTGTGAATGTATGTGGTTTATCCGCACCGTCCATACATTTCCCCACCTAATTTTAGAGGTTAAGCCCAAAATGAAAGTATATCCAAAGCTTGAGTGGACCACACCACAAGAAACAGTATGGAATAATGATTTCCACTGTTGAAACCTTTCTCGGGTCCATAGTGATGTTTATTTGTCATCCAGACTGTTAATAAGATCACAAACACATGCAAGAAGAGAAACACACAAACATCCGCTTGATCCAAAACTTTTATAGCCTCCGAGAAATTTTCAATGGCAGAGGTTCAATCACACTATTTCCTGTGGTGTGGTCCACTTGAGCTTTAGGTACGCTTATATTTTGGGCTCAAGAACTAAAATTATCTTTTAAAATGGATTGACGAAGTGGATAAAATAAATAAATAAGGGTAGACCCCACTGAGTTACTCAATACGATAAAGGTACTGAGTTACTCGTACGCAATCCGCTTCCGAAGCTAAGCACCCACGTTATGGAATGTTAAAGTGTATATATCCACGTATATCGGAAGCGGATTGCGTACCGAGTAACTCAGTACGATTAGCGTACTGGGTAAACTATGCCAGGCTTAAAATGATATATATATTTTATCCACTCCGACCATACATTTTATAATTTAATTTTAAAAAATGGAACCAAAAATAAAGTATATCCAAAGCTCAACGGACCACACCACAGGGAACAGTGGGAATTGAACATCTACTGTTGAAAAATTCTTTGGGTGGACAGACGTTTTGGATCAAGCTGATATTTGTTTTTTCCCTTCATCCATGTTCTTGTGATCTTATGAACAGTTTGGATGACAAATAAAAGTTACTGTGGGCCTTAGGAAGGTTTCAACGGTGGAAATCATTATTCCCATTGTTTCCTGTGGTATGGCCCACTTGAGCTTTGGATATGTTTCAATTTTTGGCTCAACTATTAAAATGAGATTAAAAAACGGATGGGCGGCGTGGATAAACCACATGAATTCACAGTGGGCCCAACAAAGTTTATTAGGTACAATAAAAGCGCACCGAGTAACTCAGTACGCAATCCGATTTCCATATATCTTGTAATTTTAGTAAGTTGCGATATGCATACGGATGCCTACATCCTTGTGTATATATAGCATATTCATGTCTTATATTTTTAGAAAGTTGTGACATGTACGCATGCAACCTTGTGTACATACCTTTGCATTATCATCTTAATACCATAAATAATTTTCTCATTTTCTTATAACGTGATATCATAGTTAATTTGAGCCCTTAATTTTTGCTATGGCCCATTGAGACTCATCTCTACCATATATCATCACATGTTCTGGTTCTTGAAACAGATTTCTCCAACCCTGACTAGCACTCCATCACTGTGCCTAGAATACCCGGCTCTGCTGCTGTTCATTGGATCCCTGTCGAAAGCTTATCTGAATTTTAACCATATTTGAACCGTCCATCTGAGCCCACTTGCTGCAACTTTATGTTGATGTCATGGTTATAATGATCGATGGTTCTGCTACATTTGTGACACACAAGCTTACTTACATTCTTATTTTGAAATGAAAGATCATGGCTCAGTTCGTAACTTATATGACATTGACACTAAGATGATTATTATTTAGTTCAACAATTTTATCTATGAATATCTCATACTTTCTTTTGTTTATATCTTTTGATAATCAGTTGCTAATGTCTGAAAAAGACTGGCTCTGCTTTTAGATTTTGCTACCTGATATCCAAATACATCATGCTTCTCTTGATGTATCTGAGCTTGAAGGCGGGGTGATAATGTATTCATATCCATTTCTTCCATTTTTACAAAGTTGTGGCTTTTATTGGCAATGTTCACATGCGTGCAACCTCAGGCACTTCTCTCGGAACTATTATCTGAGTAAGATATACATATTTCCTTTCTTTTTATAACAGGGAATACATATGGGTAAATGTACCTCAGTCCAGCTAGATCTAGATAGTGGGGCCCACTAGAGATGGGCCAGTTCCCCGATGATATACTAAGGGCCTATTTGGCCGGATAGATCCCATGGGATTAGGAGGGATGGGATGGTAAAATCCCCGAATATGTCATACAAGCCAAACAAACCCGGTGAACTTGTCCCGGGATATAGCAAACCCATGGATCTTAAACCAATCTACTGGCACCACCATCATTACCTTAAAATCCATCCCGTCCCTCCTAATCTCATTTGATTGTACCTGGGGTTGTTTTGGTAGACAGATTGAAAGGTAAAATCCTGAGATATGCCAAACGTGCCAAACAGACTCGGTGAACTTGTCTAAGGATATAACAATCCCATGGATCTTAAACCAATCCACTAACACCACCATCATTACCTTAAAATTGATCTCATCCCTTGGTTGGATGGATTGGAAGGTAAAATCCCGTGATATGCCGAGCGTGTGAAACAGACCCAATGAACTTGTCTCAGGACATAGCAATCTCATGGATCTTAAACCAATCCACTGACACCACCATCATTACCTTAAAATCCATCGCATCCCTCCTAATCCCATGGGATTCGCCCGGCCAAACAAACCCTAAAAGATTAGGGCCCATTTGGCCGGGTGGATTGGAAGGGATAGGAAGGGATTGTAAAGGATTGGAAGATAAAACATCCGGATTGGCCGGACGTGCCAAACAAACTCGGTGAACCTCTCCCAAGTTATAGCAATCCCATGGATCTTAACCAATCCACTGACATCACCATCATTACCTTAAATCCATCCAATCCCTCCTAATCCCGTACAATTTTACCTGGGATGCGTTTGGTTAGACGGTTTGAAGGTAAAATCCTGGGATTGGCCAGGCGTGCCAAATAGACTCAGTACACTTGTCCGGGAAGAGAGCAATCCCATGGCTATGCCATAATCAACTGATGCTGCAATCATTTCCTTAAAACACGTGCAATTCTTTATAAAATCATTCAATGCCCTTCAATCCGCCTGGCCAAACGGGCCCTTATTATAACTGTCCAACTGATGGCATGCTTGTTCACCACGTGTACAATAATAAGGGAAATGCACATAACCATGATTACAGCTGTGGGCCCCACCATGATGTATGTGTTTCATCCTATCTGTTCATCCATTTTTACCGATAATTTTATAGTTTGATCTCAAAAATGAGAGGTATATAAATCTCATGTGGACCACACCACATGAAAACAATAGTGATTGGATATCCATCATTAAAATCCTCCTAAGGCCCACTATACTATTTATTTGACATCCAATAGGTTGATTAGGTCATACAGGCTCAGATGAAGGGAAAAAACAAAAATCAACTTGATCCAAAACTTTTATGGTCCCAAAATGTTTTTCAATGGTCAACGCTCATTCAACACGGTTTCTGTAATGTGGTCCACTTAAGATTGAGATATACCTCATTTTTTGTCTCATATCATAAAATGATATGTAAAAATATATGGACGGCATGGATGAAACACATACATCATGGCGGGGCCCACGGAGTACTGACCACCAGCCATTGGCTGGTGTCAGGTGGAGTAGCCAATCCGTTTCCGTCTGTGCTCATCCGTAGGATATCTGATAGGCTGCTGCAGGATCACATCTCCCTGCTCTAGATATCGCCGCAAAAGCAACAATGACGGACATTCTTCTGACGGTTCCGAGGAAGCGTGCCATCGACATTCACCGTTGTGAAAATGAATCCGTCATCCGCTCCGTAAGCGGACTGTGTGGTGTGTCACACACTACCGACATCCTTAGTGTGTTGACGTCACCGAGTTCTGTCGGCGGCACCGTGATGTATGTGTAATATCCACACTGTCCATCCATTTTGCAGGATCATTTTAGGAGATGAGCTAAAAAACGAGACAGATAAAATGATTAAGTGGACCACCCCAGATTAAACTTCTGTGACCCCAAGAAGCTTTCAATGGTAGGCGTTCAATCCCCACTGCTTTGTGTGGTATGGTCCACTTGATCTTTGAATCTGCCTCATTTTGGGGCCAATTCCCTAAAATAATCTCAAAAATTGGATGGACAGTGTAGATATAACATATACATCATGATGCGCCCAAAAAACTTGGTGACATCAACACACCCAGGTGGTGGTGTGTGGGGCACACCACGCGATCCGCTTCCGTCTGTTCCTACTTTCTCGATCCCCACGAGAATTTCTCGTTTTCACGCCCCGAAAACCTTTCTAAAAAACGTTGACCGCACGTGTCTATGATCTTTGCAATTCATTTGATCGGAGCCGCAGCCAACGTTATTTTCCCGATGAAAAGAAATCTAAATGGTCCATCCATCAAGTGGACCACTCGCGTACGCTGGTTACAGATCTTTGGCCATGTTTTTGTCAACCGTCTATTGCTGTAATTCATTTGTGGCCAACAAATTGAGTTGATCATCATGATTTCTAAGCGCGGACATTTTAAGATTAGCCCCCACCAGATCTACGTTTGGCCACAATCTCTCACACGTTTGTCCCACCGTTGATATTTTCTTTCCATGTTTCCTAATGTGAATAGTCCTACGACTTCCTCTTTCATTAATCATGACCAATAGCAACCCCAAACCTGAATAAGAAAAGAAGCTTACTTTGAACAATCGGGGTAGGTAAATGGGCCCTTGATACAAATCAACGGTAAGAAAGGGAGGACGAAGGCAGGTAAGTGATTGCATAAGGCTTACGTACAACTGACATCATGCTAGTTACATTTTCCCTACACGATTCTCTCGGCTCTCGATTCCTCTGACGCATGGTCCATAACAGATAATACAAATTAAATGTACAAAATTGAAAATACTAGTCTACCTTAGAATAATCGGAGCAAACCTTTCTAGATAAATAAGCTTATGGAAAAACTTTCCTACTCTGGAATAAGGTGAAGGTTGGTACTCATGCACTGAGAAATTGTACACATGGATTAGAGATAACACAAATTTTGATGGATCCTAAGCCAAAAAGTGTAGCCATCTGATGCGTTAATTGGATGATTGATGGACACATGAAAGACAAATGAGATGAAAAATATTCAAGGGCAGGCAAATGACAGCCAATCAGATGCTAAGATTGTTTAATTAATTGAATTTTGGATGGTGATCAATCAACAGCTGCTCACGCGATTTGGGGTTTGGTCTAATTTGAATTCGCATATGCTAGATATACAAAATTGGATTGTCGGTGTATGAACCATCATGCTCTGAAAGTGTACCAAATAACTCTCTGTAAGCTTATAAATACACAATTCCCCACCCAAACACATAAGAAAAAGGTGAAACTAGCAATGGAAGACAAACCAACCCACCCCCACATAGCAATTCTACCGAGTCCCGGTATGGGTCACCTCATACCACTCTCCGAGTTCGCAAAGCGTATCGTTCTCCATCATGATTGCTCTGCCACAGTCATCGCCCTTGCAGCTGATTCGTCGTCCAAGGCCCAAAACGCCGTCCTAGATGGTCTACCCAAAAATATAAATTCCATCCTACTCCCTCCAATTCACTTAGACGATGTCCCAAAGGATGCAAAGATCGAAACGCGCATCTCTCTCACCGTCAAACACTCCCTGGATTTGATCCGCGACGTCTTGAAGAAGTTGGCATCCACTCACCGACTGGTGGCACTGGTGGTGGATCTCTTTGCGACTGATGCGTTCGATCTAGCCAAAGAATTCGGCATCTCACCATACATTTTCTACCCGACGACGCTAACTTTGCTGTCTCTCTTCATCAATCTGCCAATTCTCGATGAGACGATCTCAGGTGAGTATAGGGATCTTAGCGAACCGATCAGATTGCCCGGCTGCATTCCGCTTCACGGGAAGGATCTCTTGGACCCAGTTCAAGACCGACAGAACGATGCATACAGATGGGTCCTGCACCACTGCAAACGTTACAAGGAGGCCAGGGGCATTTTGGTAAATAGCTTTGTCGACGTGGAGCCAGGGCCCGCGAGGGCTTTGATCGAAGCCGGGCAGCCACCGGTTTACCCAGTCGGGCCGCTTATCCAGACCGGTTCGGCCGGTGGGGTAGATGGGAACGAGTGCTTGAGGTGGTTGGATGAGCAGCCACGTGGGTCGGTGCTGTATGTGTCGTTCGGGAGTGGTGGAACCCTCACCAGTCATCAGCTTTCCGAGCTGGCCTTGGGGTTGGAAATGAGCGGACAAAGGTTCTTGTGGGTGGCTCGGAGCCCACAGGATAAGGTGGCCAATGCAGCGTTTTTCAGTGAACAAAGCATCGAAGACCCCTTTGACTTTTTGCCGGAGGGGTTCTTGGCTCGTACCAAAGGGCTAGGCCTTGTTGTGCCTTCATGGGCCCCACAGATACAAGTTCTAGCCCACGGGTCTACTGGTGGATTCCTGACACACTGCGGGTGGAACTCGACACTCGAGAGTATCGTGCACGGCGTGCCGTTGATTGCATGGCCGCTCTATGCCGAGCAGAAGACGAATGCAGTGATGCTAGCCGATGGGCTGAAAGTGGCATTAAGGCCTAGAGCTGGCGAGGACGGTGTGATCAGGAAGGAGGAGATCGCAACGGTCGTCAAGGGTCTGATGGAAGGAGAAGAAGGAAGGGAGCTGCGGAACCGAATGCACCATCTCAAGGACGCTGCCGCGAGGGTGATAGGGGAAGGCGGGTCTTCTCACATAGCATTGTCCCAAGTGGTCCACCAGTGGAAAAATCCAAACCAGTTGTAACTATAGCTCTTCTTTCAACTACGGTATTGTGACATTTTTACGTTTTATTGCTTTGCAAGTTGCGATTGTACCTTTCTCAAGAATGCAACATCTAGGACCACTAAATTGTGCTATTATTGGCTTGAGAGATGCGCTATTTCCACTAGTGCGGATGTCTCTGCTGAAGACGCAGATAAATTTTGGGCCGTCGCTTCTCATTGGTCCATGTTATTGCCGTTGACATCAGCTAATAAAACCCATCTATTTCTCTCTACCAAATATATTATAAATTGGGTACTACACAATACCACTTTTATGGTTAAAATGCGTGGATCTTCTCTTGGCCCCACCATGTTTTATGTGTTATATCCATACCATCCATCAAATTTTCCATATCATTTATAACGCATGAGCCCAAAAGTGATGCACATCCAAAGCTCAATTGGACCACACTACGAAAGTAGCATGGATTGATCAGCTAACATTAAAATCTTTTTAAGGTCCATTATGAGGTTTATTTGCCCTCTAATCTCTTCATAAGAGCACATAAACATGACAAAGGGAAAAAACAGATATTAGCTTAGTCAAAGCCTTTTGTAGTCCCAAAAATTTTTGGACGGTGGGCATCCAATTGGCCCACTTGAATCTTAGATCTGCCTGGCTTTTTTTTTATCATGCCTTAGAATGATACGAAAAATTGGATAGACAGTGTAGACCTGACACATACATCGTGGTGTGACCCATGGAAGTTTCTAATTTTGCTGCAGTACACACCAGCGAAATTTCTTAACCTGTGAAATTTACATAGGCCTTAAGATGTTTTATTTCTTAAATCTGCATCGTCCATCTGTTATTTCATATCATTTTAAAATATGAACTAAAAAATCAGATGGATTCAAACCTAAAATAAACCACGCTACGAGAAACAGTAGGATTTAGCATCTACTGTTGAAAACTTCGTAAAGGCAAGGCTGAAAGTTGGCCCTAGGAAGGTTTCATTGGTCGTTCAATCAATCCTCACTTTTGGATGTGCCTCATTTATTGTTCACGATCTGGAAAAATAAAAATAAAAAAATGTAATACATACATGTTAAAAGTTATGTCGGATAGTGCGCGGATTACTTGGGATAGAAAATCGGCGTATTGCTGTTGTGATAGGCAATGACGTGTACCAATAAGATGTGACAGCAATGACGTATGCCAATAACAAGTGACGGCTCAGTGAGCGTTACCGGAGCGTTATCCTTACCGTGTGGCCCCATCTCGATGATATGCTGTACATCCACTCAGTCCATCCGTTTCTCCAGCCTATTTTAGTACGTGTACCGAAAAATTAAGCAGATTCATGTCTAAATTGGACCACAGCTAGGGGTGTACATTGAGTCTACTCGGCTCGGCCACTGGCTGACCTCAGCTCGAACTCAGCTCGGCTTGGTCTCCAAGCCTGACTGGCCGACTTCGCTCGGCTCGGTCAGCAACTCAGGCCAGCTTGGGCCAAGTTCGAGCCAACATCGAGCTGAGTTCGCCATTGAGGCATTTTCACGAATACCTAGACTGCATCTTCAAATTCCGTCCGCATGTGAAATAGAAGCAATGGTTTTATAGGTATTTTATCAAACACCTTCTAAGCAACATAAAAACTAAGAAAAATCAAGAAAAAAATGGTATTTGTTTCATGTACATACCTTTTTTGCCACCAGCCACACTTCATTGAGTTATTTTATCAAACACTTGGCAAGCAACATCAATGGCAAAGTAATCGAGTCATCGAACTGGTTCGATCCGTGTTTGATTCGAGCTGGATTCGATCCGAGTCGAGTCAAGCTGAGGCCTACTCGAACTCGGCTTGAACTCATTTTTGACCTTAAAAAGTCAGCTCGACTCGGCTCGAACTCATCTTCGAACCAAGTTGAATCGAGCTTTTTCGAGTCGAGTCGAGCGAGCTAACTATGCTAGCTTGGTTCGTGTACACCCCTAACCACACCAGAAGAAAAATGGGGTTTGAGTGCTTCACCATTAAAAAATCCAAAGGGCCCATTGTAAGTTTTCATATTTTTTATTTGCCATCCAACCTGTTGATAATGGCAAGAAAACCTCGATGAAGGGAAAAGAAATTAAATTGATCAGCCTCATCCAATACTTTGTGGCCCTCAAAAAGTTTTTAATGGTCATTTGTCAACTTTTTTAGCGGCATGGTACACCTGAAATTTAAATCTTCTTAAGGTTTAGGATCACGATATAAAGTGAGATGGAAAACAGATGGATGGAGTGGATTCAATAAAAATACATCAATGTTGGCCCCACACGGTTTGGGTAACATCGACTAAGCTGTTACCCGGGTAACAGGTAATACGCTCGCAATTCCCGGACTTCAACATAGACGATCCGCCCTCGATTTCCATATGCTCCATATTCATGTGACAAACACAATCACACCATTGCACTTGTGTGGGATCCTGGCCATTGATTGGATGGTGGCTGTTGATGACTAAATCTGGGTGGCTCTCCACTCCGATCCATGAACTCCGAGCCGCTTCAGCATCTTGAACCTACACACTCACAACGAGCAAAGGAGACCCTGGTCTAGGTAGGGGACCCTCCGATGCCTAAGTCAGGTCAAGGAAATCTGGGTCTAAGTTCGTGTGTAGTAGGGGAGGGTGAGATGTTGTGTACCTGTAGCAATGAGACCCCCTTATATTTATACCTGCGAAATGGACGATCTACGTCTGTTAACCTCGGCACGATTCACTCAATTAGTGGGATATTTTGGTCGTGGAGATTTTGCCAGCAATCCGGGGATCGTGTAGCGTATCGTGCGTATCTGCGGGCAGAATAATCGGTTGTGTCCGCTTAAGGCAGTTTCTTAGTTTAGCACCTGAAATATTCACATCCAGCCTCAGCCTCGGCCTCGGCTTGGGATCTTAGAATAAAGAAGCCCTGACTCCGAACCTCGGACCTGGACTAGTATACACATGGACTTCTCCGTCGAGTTTTAAGCGAGGACAGCGCCTAGAGGTCGGGACGGACTTCGATCTGGATTGATGGTGGGCTCGGTCCCACTCGCCCGTCATGTGCTCTCGAGGTCTCCCCTCCGAGCTTCGAAGTGGGCAGCGAACTAACCCGTTGAATTGGATTTCTCCATAACAGGTGGTATGTAGATATAAATGGTCGAATAACCGCCTCTAGTCGTGCAGTAGTTGGGCAGCCTAAGATCCAACAGGTAGATTCCAGTCTGAGCGATCCGAGCTTCACGCCAACTGCCTTGGCCCGACAGACTCGAAGTAGAAGCGTCGCTTTGGGCCGAGCCAAGAGGCTTTCCCTTCCACTGTTCTCACGATTCTAGATTAACTTTCATCCGTTTATGTCTCACAAATGAGGTTCTCTACAATGGTTTTAGGGAGAAAACTGCGGCTAGTTTATGGGCAAAGTTAGAGGATATCTATGTAAAAAAAATTCTCTGAAAATTGCCTACACTTGAAGCTACGGTGGTATACCTTCAAGATGGCAGATGGTGGGGATCTGGAGGCTCACATCAACAACTTTAATAAATTGGTTTGCAAGCTGCTAGATATGGAGGAAGTGATTAAAGATGAGGAATAAACATATATATTGTTGAATTCTCTTCCGGCATTGTATGAGTTATTCAGGGACACAATGTGCACCGTAAATAAAATCTTGAGTGTCGACACCGTTATCTCAGCCCTTCAAGAGAAGGCTATGAGAAAACTAAACGGCAGAATGAGGACATCTTCCGATGCACTATTTATGAGGGGAAGAAATACTGAGAGAGGTACAAAATCTTCTAGATCTAGATCCAAATCCAAGGGCAAGGGCAAAGGAAAACTAAAGTACTAGAACTGTGGGATGAATGGACACATGAAGAAGGATTGCACAAATCCTAAAGTTAAGAAAGAAAACTCATCGGCTTCTTACAGGGAGGCCAATGTTGTCACATCTGATGAAGAAACAAGTGGAGGTGATGTTCTGTCAGTGTCTATGGTTAGACACTTGCATGACAATCTTAGAAATAAGTGGATCCTTGACACATGAGCATCATATCACATGACTCCTCATCGGAGTTGGTTCGTCAGTTACAAGGAATGCGATGGTAGGCATGTCTTTATGGGCAATAACAATGTCTGTAATGTTGTGGCTATTAGTACGGTGAACATCAAGATATTTGATGGGATAGAGCATACCTTGACTGATGTCAGGCACGTTCCTGATATGAAAAAAAAGTCTGATTTCTCTCGGTGCACTTGAGGCTATAGGGTGCAAGTTCACTGGTCATAATGGTGTCCTTAAAGTTTCAAAATGGGTATTCGTGGTTATAAGAGCCCAAATGCATGAAAACCTTTACAGGTTGATTGGAAGCACTTCAGCAGGTGGAGCGATAACGGCTGTTGTAGATTCCACGTCTACACGTATGTGGCATGCTTATCTGGGCCACACGAGTGAGCAGGGCATAAAGGTATTATCTAATCGTTGTTTAATTTCAGCTTTTAAGAATTCTAATTTAGATATATGCAAGCATTTTATATATGGTAAACAATCTAAATTTTCTTTTAAATCTGGAAAATATATATATAAGGAAGGGCTTGATTATGTGCACTTAGACGTATGAGGGCCATCGTAAGAGGTTTCCATTGGGGGCTCGTCATGGTTTGTTTCATTCATTGACGACTACTGTATGAAAGTTTGGGTTTATTTCATGAAATATAAGTCCGAAGTTTTCACCATATTCAAACAATGGAAGACAATGGTGAAAAAACAGTCGGAGCGAAAAATAAAGGTTTTAATGACTAACAATGGTGGAGAATTCACTTCCGCTGAGTTTAATGAATATTGCAAAGATAAATAGATCATTAGGCATAACATAGTGCGCAACACACCCGAACAAAACGGTGTGGCTGAGCGGATGAATCAGACTCTCTTGGAGAGGGCCCGATGCATGTTAAGTAATGTTGCGTTGGGCAATAACTTATGAATTGAGGCTGTTAACATGATTTGCTATTTGGTGAACCGGTCTCCTTCTACGAAAATTGAATGTAAAATTCTAGAGGAAGTATGAAGTGGTCATAAGCTGGACTACTCACATTTGCGCATATTTGGTTGTGAAGCTTACTCTCATATACCATCAATTGAGAGAGATAAGTTAGACCATAAAGTCAAAAAGTATACTTTTGTTAGATATGGTGTTAGTGTAAAAGCTTACATGTTATTCGACAAGGTCACACAAAAGGTTATCACTAGCCGTGATGTCAGATTCGAAGAAAACTTCCTATTCCGCAAGAATGATCAAGATGAGTAAAAAGAACCAAAAATGTTGATCGTAGACGTCTAGATTAACACAAATGATACTTAGGCAGAAACAGATGCGCAAACAGAAGTACAAGAACAGGTGGAGCAGCCACTTATGAGAAGGAACCTACCGTCTGATCCCAGGTTACTGGCAAGATATATGGACAACTCTAATATCACATATGCCCTCATTATAGATGAGGGGGACCTGTCAACTATTTAGGAGGCTCTTGATGAACCTAATGCAGAGAAGTGGAAGGAGGCTATGGATGATGAGATGGACTCGTTACACAAAAATCACACACAAGATCGGGTAAAGCTTCCAGTGGGCCAAAAAGTGATTGGATACAAGTGGTTATTCAAAAGGAAATATGATAGATACAAAGCAAGGCTGGTAGCGAAGGGGTATGCTTAGAGAGAAGGAATCGACTTCACAGAGATATTCGCGCCAGTGGTTAAGCAAGTATCCATCAAATTCGTGTTGGCACTGGTTGCCCAATACGATCTCGAGTTAGAACAGATGGATGTCAAGATTGCTTTCCTGCACGAGGAGTTGGAAGAGCAAATCTACATGAAGCAACTAGAGGGCTACAATGTTACAGGGGCAGAGAAAAAGATTTGCAGGTTAATGAGGTCATTATACTACCTGAAACAGTCGCCTAGATATTGATATAAAAAATTTGATTCTTTCATGTTGAGTCAGAAATTTACTCGGAGTGAATACGATCACTGCGTCTATTACAAGACACTGAGTGATGACAAATTTATCATCCTAGTATTGTATGTTGACGATATGTCGATCGTCTATTATAATATGTCTAAAATCAACGTACCGAAAGACTCAGTTATCAGGGACATTCGAGATGAAAAATCTGGGAGCTGCAAATAGGGTTCTCGGCATAGATATTTATAAAGACAAAAGAGGAGCAGGCTTTGGTTATCAAAGACAGAATACTTTGAAAAGGTGATGATCAAGTATGGGATGGATCAGGAAAAGCTAGTGAGTGTTCCCCACGCGGATCACTTCAATCTTTCCTCAGAACAATGTCCTAAATTAAATGAGGAAAAACAGTTTATGTCTTATGTGCCTTATTCGTATGTGGTTGACAATTTAATGTATGACATGGTCTATACGAGACTAGCTATTTCACAGGCAGTCGGTATTGTAAGTAGATACATGTCAAACCACAACAAATAACATTGAGAAGCGGTGAAATGGCTACTTCGATACATTTGAGGTAAAAAAAACTACATCCTAACTTTTGAGAAGACAGGGGCAAAGTTGGTAGGGTATTTGGATTCGGACTATGCGGGTAGTGTGGATTCTAGAAAGTCAAGTTAATATACTCGTTTATACTAGCGGGTGGAACAATTAGTTGGATGTTGAAACTTCAGTTCGTGGTGATACTTTCCATGACCGAAGCAGAATATATGACAGTGATAAAAGCATTTAAGGAATGTGTTTGGTTAAGAGGCGTGATAAATCAGTCAGGACTTCAGCAAGAGGTCGTGTCGGTTAATTGTGATAGGGAGAACACTATCAATTTGACTAAAAATTCTGTCTATCATTCTCGTACTAAATACATTTATGTTCGTCACCATTTTATCCGATAGGTGCTTGAGGAAGGAGGCGCAACTCTAGAGAAGATTCACAGTAGTATGAATCCAGTAGACATACTCACCAAGGTTGTTCATATAGAGAAGGATGGTGTAATGGGAGGAAAGAGTGTACACAAAAAACATTGATAAAGCTATGATGAGAGACAAAGATAAAAGAAGAGGAAAAGAAGCTACATATTTAAAGATTGAAGACATGGTGGAGATTATTGTATTCGATGTCTTAAATCTAATCAGATGCTGCGCAGATTTTTTTTCGCAAAACTACGAAAGTTTGGGATTTGTTTCCAATTTCGTTTAAGATTCTTTACAATTTTGTTTGGAATTCTCTCTACAACTATATATATAAGTGTAAATGGGATTGGGAGGAATTCTAAGGGATTCTAAAGCTTTCTAAAAGGGTTTTAGGATTTTTAAAAGGGTCCAGCAAGGGAGAGATTTGAGGATTATTTAAGTCTGGTAAGTCCTTTCTCTTTATAATTTCTCCTTTAATAGTGAAGATTATTGCTTTGTATCATGGTTTTTTCTCAAAAGAATTTTCCACGTTAAATCTTTGTGTTCTCTTGTGTTTGCTTGATGCTCTTGGATTGTCATCTTAAATCTATCTTTATATGATTCCGCAACACAATCCTCAACAGATATTCATGTTTGGCTACGTGACTTTATAAAAAGGTTGGATGACACATGAACAGTGCTGTGGGTCTCCCTAAGTTTTCAACCGTGAGCATCTGCGTCCCCATGCCATGCCGTCCTATGGCAGAAAATGACATTATTCAGTGATCCTAATTTTAGGATGTTATATTTGGCGGTTTCTAACGTCTGCCACTCTACGCACACATAGATCCCAGGGGCTATGCATAGGTAGGTGGGGATTACAGCCGTTGGATCTAGGTCATATTCAGTGATCCAAAACATTTACAAGGTGGGCCTCCCTGTTCAGAAAAGACAACTTATAATGAAACTCTCCTGTCGGAATTATTTAACTAGCACTTATATTATCCGTTGAATATGGACAGCCTATTTAACTGTTGCTTTGTCGTCCATTAATTCAATATTTCGGATTTTTTCCAATCTAGAAAATTTTCGAGCAAGCCAGCTACGTCGTTGGATTTCTTTATCTCAAATTCAATTTTGGAACATTGAACATGACCAAGGATCCGATGGCTACAGTCCGACGTATCGCACTGTGACACGTCAGGATGTATTGTATTAAACTTTTGGATTATGTATGCACGTTGGGTGCTGCGGACAGCACATGGGTGTCTTCCTTTTGTCTTTTTTCATTTTATTTATTTTCATTTTGATGCAGCGCACACGAGGGCACTGTAGCAATGGACATATGAAGCTCCCCATGCATACGTCCGATGTGCCTCAACTCCAAAACTTTCCAAATGGTGGGACCCACTGTTGATTGATTACATATTAAAAATCAGTTAAATTAGACAATCCTGACCTCTGACTAATGCCCATTTCTCCCACTTTTATTTTAGTTCTGTGTGCTAATTTCACTTTTACAGCCGATTAGATGCCGACAACAGACGATGTTCTGGCGGAGTATGATGTTTGGTACGCATGTATTAATACAAGTGGCTTAAATATCTCAAATTAAACCGACTAAATCATATAACCTACTTTTTCTAAGTCAAAGCTCCAAAATATAAATTGGTTGATCAATTCAAAGCTCTAATTTGTGGACATTTGTTCGTTGACATACAACATAATGAATCTTTTATCCGGCCACTAAATGTCACTAATCCGATGGTCAGATCCATCATATCTAAATGGGACCTATTGTTTGGAGTCTGGACAGTTTAATTTAAATCACTCGAATTCCATGGTACCAATTACTAAGTATGCCTGCATTCCCGTCCATCAGGCTCTACCAGAGTACCAGAGTATCAGGCTTTTTCTTTACGCTCGCCAATAAAGACCAAAGTACCAAAGTGGCTTTTCTAAAGGAACGACTAGGACGTACGCTGGTATTATACACATGCACCCATCCCACATACATTCTATATACTTATACTATTTGAATTGTGGGCACCACTGTGTAATATGCATAAACATACAATTATAGTGATTAGGTGATATTGCAGGGAAGGATGTGAAGTTGAGCACCGTCTTCCTTAAGAGGATAACCATTTCAAATTCATAGAACTTCTCTGAACTCCTCACAAAGATTACTCGAATCCACGGGAAAAAAAGTAAAAAAATAGAAATAAATTTTAATCAATTTGAAATTGACTGATCGATGAATAAAAATAAGTTCACAAACCATTTAAATAGAGGTACAAGCAATGACAAAAAAAAAATCAAACTACAACTAAAATTCTTATAAATTGCGATATGCTATAAATAATAAACTTACTATTTATAGACAGTTGTAATGTCTACTAGTGTACAAGGGTTTTGGTAGTGTTCTATATGGCTTCACCAAGTTGTTTTCATAATTTCTGATAACTCATTTTGGATTATGAGATATGCTTAATTTAAGGTCTGATGGTCTGGATCACTTTTGTCGTCTACGACCGAGCCTATTTTAATCCATCTTGGCTATGTAATTGTCCGCAACTCACTCTACATCAGATGCCCTAACTGCCTACTATCTAGGTGATGACCATCGGACTTTTGAGTTGGCCCATCTGGACTGGCCAAGAAGAACCAGTTCACCAGCTGAGAGCTCTAGCCACAAATCGATGGTCAGGAAGATTAGTTATTGCGGTCCTAATAGGGCCGAAAATTTGAACGGATTAGATCTAGAAGATATGTTTTCCACAAGTCATATGGATATGTAGGGGGGTATAGCATAACATCGTCGGCCAGATCACCGGATTGGCCCTGGGTTCTCCTGGTCTTTTCAGAGGCTCCACCCCAAACCGATGATTGATGCATCCATGCTAAAAGTCAATTTTATGGTGAACGCATAACATTCTAGAAACAGGGAAATGGAAAGCTATCGTCTTTTCGAGTTTTTTGCCAGAACCATCAGGAAGGCTGTGATTGGGAATACTATCATTTCCGGTGGTAGTCCACACCATTTTAAAAACTGCTGTCAGTCATTCTACTTTGATGTGGCCCAATCCAGACAGATCAAATTCTGGACCACATTCTGGGTAGATCATAGATTGAAAACTACTCGGATCGCACAATTCTAACCATTCGATTGATTGATTTCAAATAAACGGATAAAAATTAAATAGTAAGTGGCTCAAATTCAGAAGAAAAAATGTTCACCCAGTGAGATATGATCTACAAATAAACCATGTGTATGGTGGATCTAAAAATGATGATGTAAGTATCATAGAGATGGAGATTGTGGGAAAGGATCAACAACTCCTCTTGTGCAGCCCAACAACAATGATATCACAGCTTTGCTAAAGCGCACCCTGCGTGTCGTGTGCAATAAAGCTCATGTAAATGCTACACGTGTCAGCATGGCAGAAATGTACGAGATCCAATCCATCCATCACCTTGGTCTGACATCGCACATGTTAGAAATCTAGTCCATTCAGAAGCTCAATATTGGAATCAGGAGGATGGATCAGAAAACTTCAACCAATTTTTTTTTTCAAAGTTGTACATTTGTTCTGAAAACTGTGGCCCACCTAACAAGTGGACCAAACTGATTCTTGGTATAGAGAATCAACGTAGTCGTGCTGTTCTGATAGATAGATTGGATCTTAGATCTACCATGTTATATTAGCACATGTGTGGGCACATGAGCTTTATTGCATATGCATGTGCTTAGCAAGGTTCCTATCTTAATGTGGGTGGAGTAAGTAAGGTATTGCTGATGTGTGGACAAGAAGTCCTTCCAAAACTGGCCACCACAACCACTGTGAGTGGGTGGCATTGTTCACATGATCCTATCCCAACCCAATCTGTGGTCCTCATATTTCACAGACGTACAGCTTGCTTAGGTCATTTAAGCCCTGTTTGGTAGGAGATTTAAAAATAAAAATAAAAATAAATCTAATAATAATAAAAATTATATAATTTTTATTAACGCACAACTAATATTAAAAATTGTATTTGGGCCTGGTCACTGTCCATCTGTTTATTATTAATCAATGCATTCACGAATCGATCTGACCTTTAAGATAGCCGTTCATACATGTCAGTCACAAACGAGGTTTGCCAATCAGTTTCAATATATCGTATTGGTCAACATACATACGGACTCATATAGCCTCGTATCACAACTGCATCGAGTCGACACAGACCAATGGAAGGATTGGCCTGTGGATCGAGCGAGGCCCAATAGAAAATTTTACTAAATACGGTTTGGGCCGGCCCACTTTTTAGTCAACCTGATTCTGGAAGGCCAGATGTTTGACCCATTAAGGTTCACCTTGGCCCTAGATGATGAATGGACCGGATCTCACACATGGTTTATACGTTGGCTCGTGTGACGTCAATTCCATTAGAATATTATTAGGAAACACAGCTGTGTATATTTGATTGTATCCTTCTTTATATTTTAGAGATTTTTTTATTTTTATTTTTAAAGACTTGATTGCATTAGAATATTATTAGGAAATACAACATGTGTATATTCGATTGTATCCTTTTTTATATTTTAGAGATTTTTTATATTTATTTTATTTTTTTAATTTTTAATTTTTTTAAAAAAAATCTTGACCGGTATCTTTTGATTCTCTATTATCTATTTATACCCATTGCATTGTAAAAAGAAAATTGTGCAAAAAAAAAAAAAAAAATCAGTCTCTCCATTTAAAATTTGGCATGGTATCAAATACCCCTCTTAGATTTTCTCTTTACAATCAAATGGATATAAATAGATTACAAGGAGAATCGAAAGATCCTACTCAGGTCTCCAACAGAAGGAAAAAAAACTGTTTTCATTTTTCATGGCTCATTAAAGTTTTAGATCAAAGTAAAACTTGGGCTCAGGGGTTTCACGAGGTCCTGCTTCACATGAACGGTTCGAATTTTGGATCCACGTCACGTATGATGGGTTCTCAAAAAAGTTCGTACGTAGGAACTGATTCGCAGGTGAGCGTTTCCGTGTGTGTGTGTGTGTGTGTGTGTATAAAGAAACGAAGACAATCAAATATAAACAAGCTCTATTTCCTAATAAATAATTCCTCCCAAGAATCAACTACATCTACTCTTGTCGTGCATATCCCTTGGGATCAAAGAATCTTCTCAACGAAAATGTGACCAAACCGTGGGTAAATAATACAAGACCATGGCTCTCCTTGGACCATAGGTTGTCCCAAAAATCACTAGATTGGACGATCTCAGCCATTTAATTGATTGACAGTAAATGGAAGGCTTAGTGAAAACTTCAAAATTGTCCATATTCCAACGAAGAAAGGCCACCTCTCATAGGGTTAATTAGGATCTTTCAACCGTGATGATCTCTTGCGCATCTACAATCCATCATGGGTCCCAGCAAATCAACGAATGGTTGGCCTCGCAAGTGCAGATTATTCCACGTCAGCAATTTCTCCATCTATTGGTGAGGACACCATAACCCGTTCTTTTATAAGCACGGTGCAGATGGGGTTCGTTAGACCAGCCCGCCAGACACCGAAGCTCAGTCCAGGCTGCTTGGTGATCATAATTCAAGTCCTCCCCAGCTTACTAAGTTCATGTCCATTGTAGGGATGCAACATAGGCGGTTGGATCGGGTTAAGGGTCTACCCAAACCCAACCCAACCTCCATATAAGTTGGCTTGAGGGCTGAGTTCCAAATCAACTCTAGATCCAACCCAATCTAACGCTTAACCTTAACACAATTGAGGTTGTTGGATCAAGTAATTAATTAACACCTATAACTAGTAAATTAACAACCAAACATCTTAACTATCAAATAATATCACTAGACTAGCACTTGGAACTACCAAATCACACTAGAAAAATGAATTTTACAATCAATACTTATTAACAAATAAAACTAGAGAAATAGAGTTCAAAAATGGATAATTCTTTACATTGGACCACCCATGATGCATGTGAGCCCTAGGTCAATTCTTATCATGAATTCCATATTTCTACGCGTGGATAGTTTTGATCATGATCCCTATAAAGTACACGGTCCATTGCATCCAAAATTCTAATCTTAAACCTTATTTTCCAAACAGGTTATGATTTTAAGTCTACATCATGCATGTTAGTCATATATAGTTTGTGCCATATATGTATTGAATACGACGGACGGACTGCCCGGGCCTCAACCCAACCTGCCAACAGGTTGAGAATTTTCAACCTAAACCAATCCAACCTCTACCCACGGACCTAAAGCTAGGGTTGTGACACTGGTTTCGGGGACCAACCTACAATTGGGGTCGGGTTGTATGCACCCCTAGCTATTAACCATTAGTTTTCCATAAGTCGGGAGCCAGAGTGTGTAGTTGGGCGGAGGTGGAGTGAGGCTCTTGAGTCAGATCAGGCATGTGTACTGTGCAGCTAGCTAGGAGCATCCTCAGATCATCCTGACAAGAAAAAGACTGATGAGCTGTCCAAAAACAACTTGCAAAATTTTCTGACCATCCATTGCTACGATACATGTGTGGTCTACTTGTTTGGGGCTTAGTCCAGATGAACGTGTGGCTGATACACACCTTGTATATCTTCTACACATAAGTCAGATTATAATGTGTGTGGCCAGGAAACTTGTTTTTTTATTTTTTATTTTTTATTTTTCAACCACTACCTGTATTACGTGGTGGATGAGTTGTCTTCAATTCATTTTTCGGCGGATCATTGGTGATATCTTTCATGATAGAGAAGGTTGCCATAAGAAAATGGATCAATGAAATGGCTCCATCCAAAGGATACAGCGTTTTCAATGAAAATCGTTGAAATCTCTCTCTCTCTCTCTCTCTCTCTCTCTCTCTCTCTCTCTCTCTGTCCAAGTACGACCGTGATCTTGTAATCTAGACCACTCACTTGGTGGGTTTCAAGGTACATAAAATAGAACTCAAAAATCTCCTTCGTCTCACATGTTTATGCCTACAAATAGACGGTTAATTAATAAACAAAACACAGCAATGCTCCAAGTTCAACTGAAAAAATAAAATAAAAGAAGAAATTAAGGAATTGATGGCTAGGATATCCAAGATAGTGGGACGTTCGAGGCGTGGTCTTTCGGCAATGGACCATCTGATTAACACAGTGAACCATGCGCCCCACTTGTATGAACTGAAAAACCAAGGATCATGACATTCCTCGTCTTAGCCGTTAACGTAGTTTTACTCGTGTATGAAGTAGCCCATTTACATGTCATCACACCTGCGATCATGTGCCGGGCATCGCAGTGGGCCCCACATGGGCACAGCCAATTTGTGTTTCATTTTCTAAGCCTACACGGGTGTAAGAGAACAAATCAACATGCCTTCACGTGCCTACCAAGCTAGGTATATGTACTGGAGTGATTAAGTACTTTTAAGTAAAAAAAAGTTACTTATAAGTAATTATATGCCAAACTTATTTATATGAAATAAGTTACTTATCTACTGCTATATGTATATATATAAAAAAAAGTAACTTATTTTGGTGGTATCCAAACGGGCCCCAAAACTTCTAAATTTAAGAATGGTTGGTGTGAAACCAATCAATGATCTAAATTCAATAGTCAAATTTCTATCAATGACACCATCGGACTTTTTCATCCTTATGACTTTTGGCTGAAAATCAATCCGGTAGTTCCAGAGATTTCAGTGGCTTAACTTTTTGAAGTATCTACGTGTACAAATGGCAGGGTGTGGTTGATGATATTCGGGCATTTGCACATAGCATAGGTGAGTTTCAGATACTTTAAACTAAACTAAACAAATTATAATCCAAGTTTAGATGATAATGTATCATGAACCAAAAATTAGGCTACCTTGTCTTTGGATTGATGGACATTATTTCTTAGAGGGTTAAAAATCACCTTATTCTACATGCAGCTCGTGTGTATATCAGAATTGAAAAACAGCTCAGTGGGTGGGTGTAGCAGCTAGATGGATCCCTTCTTTTTTATTGTTGCCAGCGCTTGTTCCTATGTTGAACGGTGTAATAAAAAGGGTAGAGTCCGCAATGGGTTGGGTTAGTGTTGTCTGGATGTCTTCAATATGTACTCAAATAGGGGATCTCGATCAATTGAATAGCCTGATTGATCGATTGAGTGAGCCTCGAATTATACAGATTTGTCTTTGAACAGTTTTAGATAGGTTCAATTGATTGACCTGGGAGGTTCGAGCAATCGACACACGTTGGAAAATACTTGTAAACTCTCCGGACGCTTTTGAATGTGTTCAAGTGATCGAATATGTGATTGTTGATCGATCGATGCTTAGATTAACGATGCATGCAGTTTTGCGTAATTGCGTGAATTATTTCCTATTCCAATTATTATACTATAAATATAAGTGTAATACGAGATTATGGTAATTAAGAGGGATAAAACGTTTCTAAGATGGTTTTGAAGTGAAACTAGGGCTTTATGAAGGGTTTCATATCTATAAGTGATTCTATCTCTTACAACTCTTTATAGTGGATTTTGTTGTTGTTTTGTGTTCACTCCCCAAGTACAGGGTTGTGATGTAGTAATAAACTCGGTAAGACCGAGGTCGAATCCACAGGGACTGAAACCTGTACGTAATCTGAAACTAACTAGAACTAGAACTAGGATGAGATGAAATCTAAATCGAGTGTGATTTGAGGAATAATGGTGAAATATTTCTCTAAAATTTAAGAGAATTCAGAAGTGAGAAACTAGGGATTCAGAGGATCCACTTGTAGAGATCAGGAAGAACTACTCTTGATTCATGAAATCAACTGAACTTCCTTTGATGTAGTTTTGAAAAGATGAAGGGTATATGAATTAGAATGGATTCCATCACTAAACCATGCCCAGGAGACAAAGTAAACAATAGAATTAAACTAATTACCAACCAATCAATGTATGAAGGTTAGGAAGGGTGCCGTCATCCGACCATGCCCAAGAGACGATGGTGAACAACAAGGCTTCCTGACGTCATAAACATAAAAAGAAAGAAATACTCAAAGCCACCACAGATCTATTGTAATTTCAGTCACAACACACCATTGAAAACTAAAATTGTATTCCTTTAATTAAACAAAAATCAAATTCAGTTCAGGAATTAAAATTAAATTAGAAGCAATAAATAGAATCCCCCATTCCACTACAAGCTTCACCTCTTAGCCCTAGCTAAGAGGTTTAGCCGACCATGGTGGACTAGATCTCATGAAATTAGAAGAAGGAAAAAAACAAATAAATAAATAAATAACAATTATAAACTCTCCCTATCTCTCTCTCTGTTGGCCTCCACAGCTGCCCTCCGTCCTCGCCAAAAGATCTTCTCTCTCTCTCCCCGTATCTTCGTTCCTCCGTAGATGAGATTTTTTTATACCCAGCTGTAGGCGGTGGGCTCCCTATAACAGCCACTTGCGGAACATCTTATGCAGCAGAAAATGCCACACCCGATCTGCGTTGGCTGATGGGGCCCACGATTGGTGTCAAAGAAGAAATCTACACCGTCTGTTGTGTTCAGGACAAAAAACCGTCTGGGAAGGGTAAATTTTTGTAGGTTCTTGCATGTCCCATTGAATCAACTCAAGCCACCGTTTAACCTGCGTTTGACGGTGGAAATCGCGTGATTGCGTGCCTTGGACAAAAAGACACCTAGGTGAGAATCACGTCCCCCCTCTGGAGTGAATGGACGGGTCAGATTAATGATTTGAATGTTGGGTGGGGTCCACTAGAGAAACCCAATCGAACAGGGAAACGCTGTTGCGTTTTTCTTTTCGGTTTGAGAAGAAGAGTCGGTTAGCGTTCGCTGACCGACTCCCGGATTTTTGGTGAACGCCTGGTGCACTAGTGCCCCGTGCACATGCACTGTATGCTGGGGCCCCACAGAGATGTTTGTGAGAAATCTGATCCGTCCATCCCTTTCCAGATCCAATTTAACGCGTTGAAATTGAAATTTAAATATATCCAGATATCAGGCGGGTCCCAAATCAAGATTTTATGGTCTGCTTAGTCAGTTTAGCCACTTCAACAGGGATTCGGGATCTGAAATTTGACGTGTACGATTCATTTATGGTCCTCAGGCCATGTATGAAGTTTCGAGCCGAACGGATGGTTGAAACCCTATGATCTTGCATTCTGGACCAATTTTGGACTACTTGAGCTTCATTTTCTCGATTTTCTTGGATCTCGGGCATGTAATTCTGTCGATCTTAGTCCCCTGAGGTCCGTCCCTTACCTTGGTAAACCTTGAACACTAAAACCATGCTTTTAGTACTCATTTCCAATTCAAGCTCCTAAATACATCTTGTATTGAAAACATGATTAACATAGGCCGTTAAACAGTATCATGCTCATAAATCCAGGCAATAAATGGAGTCTAATATACAATATTTGACCCTCAACATTTTGTGCCGTAAATTTTTTCTGCGATGATTTTCCATATAAAAATTGTATGTTTCTATGTATGCATTATATAGTTTATATTTCGTGTGTTTGAATCAAATTCAGAATTTACTTATGCAGCTACTGTTCACTCCCCAAGTGCAGGGTTGTGATGTAGTAATAAACTCGGTAAGACCGAGGTCGAATCCACAAGGACTGAAACCTGTACGTAATCTGAAAATAACCAGATCAAGAACTAGGCTAAGATGAAATCTAAACCAATTATGATTTGAGGAATAATGGTGAAATAGCTATCTAAAACTTAAGAAAATTCAGAGAAGGGAAACTAGGGATTCAGAGGATCCACTTGTAGAGATCAGGGAGATCTTACGCCTGTATCACGAATTATGAAAATTTACTGAACTGCCATTGATATAGTTTTCAAAAGATGAAAAGTGTATGAATTAGAATAGATTCCATCACCAAACCATGCCCAGGAGACAAAGTAAACAACAGAATTAAACTAATTAACAACCAATCAGATGATTATGAAGGTTAGGAAGGGTACCGACATCCAACCATGCCCAGGAGACGATGGTGAACAACAGGGCTTCCTGACGTCATAAACATAAAATACAACGGAAATACTCAAAACTATCGCAGACCCATTGTAATTTCAGTTACAACAGACCATTAAGAACTAAAATTATTCCCATAATAAAATTTAATCAAAATCCATTCAGTCTAAACAAAAGGCACAAGCATAGATTCTCCTATTACACTACAAGCTTCACCTCTTAGCCCTAGCTAAGAGATTTAGCCCACCATGATAAGGTTAGAGCTCTCCAAAATAAAATAAAATAAAATAAAAATAGGAAAAGAAAAATTTCAACGAATAATGTTCTTTACGTCCAAAAAAGATGGATTTTTTTTTCTCTCTTCTCTCTTGTCTCTTTATAGCCATCAAAGGGGTGGTGGAGGGAAGCTTCGTTTGCTACCAAAGTCGGTGGAGAGGTGCGGACGGTGGCTTACGTCTAAATCGTTACGCAGCTGCAAATTTCCCAACGTAAGTCCTTTTAAACAATCAAGAAGACAGCGCAAAAAGCGCCCATTTTCTTTGCTTTCTTTCCAGAATATCAACGTCCTTTGGGACTTTTTTTGCTAGCCTACACAATGGACGGTCTGGATTGCCGAAGCAATCAGAGACGGTGGCTTACAACTGCCCGCAAATCGCGGACAGCGCCGGACGCTGTACAGGGCTTGCGTAAACCAACTTACGCTGATGTATTAGTGGGGCCCACTTCAGCTGACATTTGGGAAATCCACGCCATCCATTAGATTCAGTTCGAAAAACCGTTTGGATATGGACGATTTTGAATTGCCGATGACGCAGCCCACTTGATTTTCTATATTGCCGTCCAACCTGCGTTTGGATGGTATTCTCCTGTGTGTACGAGCATAGAGTTGGAAAAATCTCCTATGTACGGTTGGTTTTGCCTGCTGGAGCTAATAGCTGGTCCGGATCATCCGAATACATGATGATTGAGGCCCACTTCTTCACCCCATATTCGGTCGTGCGCAACGATTTCCGTCTCTGTTTAGGAGAGTCGGTTAGCGTAGTCTGACCGACTCTGGGAGATCCGGTGCGTGGCCGGTGGAAGGTGCTATATACACGCATGTGTACATGTGGGGTCCACTGTGATCTTTTTGAGAGATCCGATCCGTCCATCCCTTTCCCTATGTCATTTTAACCGCTGGAACCAAACTTAAGGCATCTCCAGATATCAGGTGGGCCCCATTTTAATGATTCATGGTTTGATCAAGTCGTTGGACCACTTCCACATGGATTTAAGGGCTCAACTTTGACGTGTACGGTTAATTTAAGGTCCTCAGGCCCTGTTTGTAGTTTCAAGCCGAACGGATGATGAGAACCCTGTGATCTTTCATACTGGATAATTTTTGGGCCACTTATGCTTCAGTTTTTAGATTTTCTCGGATCTCTGGCGTGTAAAATCGTCGATCTTGGTCCCCTGGAGTCCGTCCCTTGCTCTGGTGACTTTGGAGTGTCAAATCCACGCTTTTAATACCCAATTTCAGTTTAAGCTCCTAAATACATCCTGCATCGAAAACATGATAGACCGGGCCGTTAAACAGTATCATACTCGTAAATTCGAGTAATAATCGGGGTCTGACATGCAATATTTGACCCTCAACACAACCCCCAACCAGCATTTTGCTAGTCTCGAGCAAAATATGCGAAAAAAATAAGTTGAGAATTCCAGGACAGTTTCTATAAACTCGGGTGATTTGTGAGGAACAATCCGGATCCTAGAATTCTAAGATTCATGAATGTTGGGCATCATTTTTTCCTGGCCTCAAGCGCACGGTAAACTTCATAGTCAAGTGCAAAGTATTAATCCATTAGTCAGAACAATTCTAAACATTGAGTTCCATGGGTGTATGGTGTAGTCTCGGCTTGTCAACATTAAGAGTCACTTATCTGTTTCATGATATCATTGGTAACCATCAAGAGAGTTCAAGACAACCAAAACCTAAACCAAAACATTGCCTCATAGATCATCCTTTCATTCTTATCATTTTTTGATTTTTCCATTAAAAATAACTCTAAGGAGGGGAATCAAATCCTCACCTATAGGGAGCAAACCTATGGTGAAAACTAATCGCCTAACTCTTTCCGAATGATAACCATGGGGTCTCAAATCTACACCTATAGGGAGTAAACCTATGGTGAAGTTTGTTCGCCCAACCCTTTTCTTAGGCAGCTATCTTGTACCTGGGTATTTTTTTTTTTTTTTCATTCTTCTTATTGAACAGGATGGACAAATTCCCTAGATTGGTTCCTTTCATGCTTAATGATTACCAAGTCAATCCTTCAATATTGAACTGACTTCAATGTGTAAGCGAGATGTGACATGTGAAATCATGACTCAATCAATGTTTAAAACTTCTAACAATGGATTAACAATTCAAACTTAACTGTGAAATCTAATAGAAACTGAATCCAAGAGTCATAAATTACCAACATCACGTATCTTGAAATTCTAGTGCTCTACATGACCGTCAAGATCACTTCGAATGTACAAGAAAGTCCAGAAAAATTAAAAATTT
Organism: Magnolia officinalis; assembly: GCA_021015155.1. Taxonomy (NCBI): domain Eukaryota; kingdom Viridiplantae; phylum Streptophyta; class Magnoliopsida; order Magnoliales; family Magnoliaceae; genus Magnolia; species Magnolia officinalis. The sequence continues at coordinate 105,963,873 of JAJHSJ010000003.1, forward strand.
TCACAATTTTTGCTAAAGACCAAGAAAACACTGATTAGGAAACCTAATCTCCCACCCCCAACCTAAAATCTACATTGTCATCAATGTACAAGATATATATAAGCATGCAATGCATATGAGACAACAAAAGTAAAAGAAAAGTGATGGGAAGATAGTACCTGGATAACGAATCGAGATACTTTTTCAAAAATATCAGCGAGAGAGTAAGTCAGCGCAAGAGAGAAACCAACACAAGTAAAACACAAATAACAAAAATAAACTCCTAACTATACCACTTTCGCAGGTGCTCTCGATTGCATTTAGCGTATGCAACAAGCCTTTTAAACCCCTAGGTTGCCCCTAGTGGATGAGTTGTAGTCTCGTGAGGGTTTGCAACAATGTTACCCACAAACATTGGATTGACTAATCATGGAATCAAAAGCTGGGTTGCCTCCCATGAGCGCTAAGTTTAATGTCTCCAGCCAGACTAAAGAAACTACCCTAATCCTATGAAAGCAAGGGAAAGACTACTCAGTAATGCCACAAGGTTCCTCTTCCGGCCAATATCTAGATAAATTTCTCAGTAGGTTTCTCAACAGGATCATCCAAAAGCCCTTTTTGCAATAGGCTTTGATGCCATGGAGCATGAATGGCCAAAGAAACTTATGTACCTCAGCAAAAATTTGTCGTTGATTCGCCTGAGGTATCCAAAGTATATATGATTCACCTGTGGCAGAAAAACTTTTAATGTTAGTATCACATGGTGAATCAGAGACTACAAGTGAATAAAACTCAGAAAACTTTTCAGATAGTGATGTAGTCTGAACACATTCTGAAGTTTCAGACTTCGGTTCAATTTTCAGCTCCTCTTCCTTTAATGGTAAACATTTAGGGTTTGGGGAAGGAGGGGCTTCAGAGTGAGGGTTCTCTCGGTCAGTGATGAGTACCAAGATGTTGTTTTGCAAGGCATCCACTTTATCTTTTAACATGGGATCGTTTGAATCTGCAAAGTATGCCAAGCAATCCCAAGAGTTGGGAAGTTCAACTGAGTGTGACTTATTTTCCACATTGGAGCTTGTGATGATCTGCCCAAGGAATCCATCATCCTTGAAAGTAGATGGAGGTACGCTCTCTTGCTCCAATCCTGCACAGATAGATTGAAAATTAATGGGGGAAGCATCGATGTGATCACTTTGTTCATTGAGACTACTCAATCGAGGCATTGAATTGTCAAACATGTACAACTCAGATGGTGGCCTCAATTGAGTGGTTTCAAATTCCAGGGTCGTAGCGGGCAACTCGTCCTTCTCCTGAATCATATCATCATTCAATTCAAGGGAATCGTCCAAACATATCTCACAAGAGATAGACGGGTCGGTTGTAAGGAGCTCATCCACTTGTAGATCAGACATGTCAGGTGAGTGGAGTAGCTCATTATGACCGTTCTCTTCATGTACTTCTTGATCATTGACCTGGACCACACTTGAGATTAATTCCAGGGGAACTGTGGCTGCACATTCAGGATTGTCATCCCAATATTCATCATATTCTAGTTCAGCGCAGTGCACATTTGGGATGAGATCACTTTCCTCACATTCTACACCTAGAATGGGTTGAGGTTCGCATAAACTAACCTCTTCTTCATCATTGGAATCTAGTGTGTCATGTGAGTGAAGTGTGTCATCATCATTATATTTGAAAGACAGCCATGTATCTTCACTATTCTTTTAAACAGTCATCGAGATCGACTCATCGGGAAACTGAACTGTATGCTCATTAATGGAATCCAACTCATTCCAAATTTCAGAATTCTTCAAAAGCGAGTTGGGATCACTTTCCTCGCGTTGTATTTCTGGAATGAATTGTGGTTGGGATGACCGAGCCTCCTCTACCCTATCAAGGCGCGAATTAAGCGCTTCCAACGATTTTTGAATTTCCGCGAGACAAGCTATGCAATGTTGAATTGAATCTTGCGGGCTCTCAAAGGTAGGGGATCCAAGAGAATAATCTTTATAACTTGTTGTTGGTTCATTTCCCCAATTTGGATGTTTCCACTGATTATAGTCATACGGATCATAGGTGGGAGAATTTGATGGTTGGTAGTACATATTATCACTCATAATATAATCATGCATTATTTTCTTCTCATCTAATGGGTGATAATAGTCCTCACGCCCATAATTATGATAACCCCAACACTTACGTACTGTTTTGTTAATCTGTGGGGTGTAATTACTCTCCCGCATATGATCACGCAAGGACTTCTCAACCGGTAGATCATTATATTTCGGTTGGTTCTCGATGATAGTTTCAGAAAATTTTTGAGACATAGGTTGATTTATACCATAGTCATCATCCCAATATAGATTATTCTTCTCAGCATACTGACGTTCCCACTCGTGCATATACATGATAAGACCCTAACTTGAAATCTACTCCTAAGAAAAATAAAAGAAATGATCCTACAGCAATATGGAGAGTAAAAGGAGGAGAAGTTAGAAGGAAGTTACCAGTTTAGAAGTCTATCAAAGAGTCTACAAAACAGGAAGACACGTTAGTTTCAAAAAATCAAACAGAAAAAATTCTAACATAAAATTAGAAAAAAACCTAATCTTAAACTAATCCTAAAACTAGTTAATCTCAGAAAACGTAACCGTCAGTCCCCGGCAACGGCGCCAAAAACTTGTTCACTCCCCAAGTGCAGGGTTGTGATGTAGTAATAAACTCGGTAAGACCGAGGTCGAATCCACAGGGACTGAAACCTGTACGTAATCTGAAAATAACCAGATCTAGAACTAGGCTAAGATGAAATCTAAACCAATTATGATTTGAGGAATAATGGTGAAATAATTATCTAAAACTTAAGAAAATTCAGAGAAGGGAAACTAGGGATTCAGAGGATCCACTTGTAGAGATCAGAGAGATCTTACGCCTGTATCACGAATTATGGAAATTTACTGAACTGCCATTGATATAGTTTTCAAAAGATGAAAGGTGTATGAATTAGAATGGATTCCATCACCAAACCATGCCCAGGAGACAAAGTAAACAACAGAATTAAACTAATTAACAACCAATCAGATGATTATGAAGGTTAGGAAGGGTACCGACATCTAACCATGCCCAGGAGACGATGGTGAACAACAGGGCTTCCTGACGTCATAAACATAAAAGACAACGGAAATACTCAAAGCTATCGCAGACCCATTGTAATTTCAGTCACAACAGACCATTAAGAACTAAAATTATTCCCATAATAAAATTTAATCAAAATCCATTCAGTCTAAACAAAAGGCACAAGCATAGATTCTCCCATTACACTACAAGCTTCACCACTTAGCCCTAGCTAAGAGGTTTAGCCCACCATGATAAGGTTAGAGCTCTCCAAAATAAAATAAAATAAAATAAAAATAGGAAAAGAAAAATTTCAACGAATAATGTTCTTCACGTCCAAAAAAGATGGATTTTTTTTTCTCTCCTCTCTTGTCTCTTTATAGCCATCAAAGGGGTGGTGGAGGGAAGCTTCGTTTGCTGTCAAAGTCGGTGGAGAGGTGCGGACGGTGGCTTACATCTAAATCGTTACGCAGCTGCGAATTTCCCAACGTAAGTCCTTTTACACAATCAAGAAGACAGCGCAAAAAGCGCCCATTTTCTTTGCTTTCTTTCCAGAATATCAACGTCCTTTGGGACTTTTTTTGCTAGCCTACACAATGGACGGTCTGGATTGCCGAAGCAATCAGAGACGGTGGCCTACAACTGCCCGCAAATCGCGGACAGCACCGGACGCTGTACAGGGCTTGTGTAAACCAACTTACGCTGATGTATTGGTGGGGCCCACTTCAGCTGACATTTGAGAAATCCAAGCCGTCCATTAGATTCAGTTCGAAAAACCGTTTGGATATGGACGGTTTTGAATTGCCGATGATGCAACCCACTTGATTTTCTACATTGCCGTCCAACCTGCGTTTGGATGGTATTCTCCTGTGTGTACGAGCATAGAGTTGGAAAAATCTCCTATGTACGGTCGGTTTTGCCTGCTGGAGCTAATAGCTGGTCCGGATCATCCGAATACATGATGATTGAGGCCCACTTCTTCACCCCATAGTCGGTCGTGCGCAACGATTTCCGTCTCTGTTTAGGAGAGTCAGTCAGCGCAGTCTGACCGACTCTGGGAGATCCGGTGTGTGGCCGGTGGAAGGTGCTATGTACACGCATGTGTACATGTGAGATCCAATGTGATCTTTTTGAGAGATCCGATCCGTCCATCCCTTTCCCTATGTCATTTTAACCGCTGGAACCAAACTTAAGGCATCTCCAGATATCAGGTGGGCCCCATTTTAATGATTCATGGTCTGATCAAGTCGTTGGACCACTTCCACATGGATTTAAGGGCTCAACTTTGACGTGTACGGTTAATTTAAGGTCCTCAGGCCCTGTATGTAGTTTCAAGCCGAACGGATGGTGAGAACCCCGTGATCTTTCATACTGGATGATTTTTGGGCTACTTATGCTTCAGTTTTTGAATTTTCTCGGATCTCTGGCGTGTAAAATCGTCGATCTTGGTCCCCTGGAGTCCGTCCCTTGCTCTGGTGACTTTGGAGCGTCAAATCCACGCTTTTAATACCCAATTTCAGTTTAAGCTCCTAAATACATCCTCCATCGAAAACACGATAGACCGGGCCGTTAAACAGTATCATACTCATAAATTCGAGTAATAATCGGAGTCTGACATGCAATATTTGACCCTCAACAGCTACCAACAATTGGCACACATGTCAATTGGCCTGATGGCTTTTGAGTTTGGTTAAGGCCAAGCTAAATGTGTCACATGTAGGTCTTCTGCTAGAAAAAAAAAAAAGTGTCCCATTTAATTAGAATGGCATGCTCGGGTGGTGGAGGTACCACCATAAGCTCGTATTGCCTGGCCATATGTGGTGCCAATGTTGTGTATGCTTCAACCGGTCCATCAGATGCCTGCCTGAACTCAGATAGACGGGTTGGATTTTCCTCATGCATCACGTGGGCCCCCACATCTTTCTGGTAACACCATAACTTACTAGAGCGTTCCCCTTAACTCAGTTGGGCTTTCATTGTACTCTACATGAGTAGATGAGCTGGGTTAGATGATTCCACCAAAAACCCAAAACAAACTAATAGCAAATAAGCATAGGCCATAGACATGATGTATAAACACACATAAGTATATTGTATAGGCTAAGCTGAGCATGCCTTTTGCCCCATATTCCCATATCTTAAACGTGAGTTTGGCGGTGTCGGGTGGGGTTGGGGTCAGTCAAGCCCAACCCAGACAGGATCAGGTAGAGAGACACAGGGTATGTGTTATAGGTCGGTTTGAAATCTTGTCTGTTTAATAAACAGTTCGAGCTTGGGCTGATCCTGACCCACTGCAAATTACTGCCCCTACTCGTATTTTCAATTTTCACAAGTGAGGCCCATCGGTGGTCTGCTGGACCCTATCATCAATCTTGAATTGGATATTTTTAACCGTCTATTTGTGGCTTACAATAGACTGGTTGAATGGTCCACATGCAACAGAAAAGGCCCAAGACTGGTAGCCAGGATTTCCATTTTAGAAAGTTTTGGGGTATGGTCTATACACAGTGGGACCCAACAGACCACAGATCTGGATCACTGAATAAACCATGATCCACCCTAGATTGCCGGTCATAGTCATACAGTTCAGATATTAACAAAAAGAGTAGTCGTTCAACCAGGTGAGGATCACCTGAGGAAGGGATTGGATGGAATATATATACTCACTATTGTGGACCACACGGACAAACCTATGGTTGGGATCTCGTTCGAATTTTTCATTATATATGGTGTGGCCCACTTGAGTTATGGATTGGGATTATATTTTCCTCGAGGCTTACCATTGAGGGGTGCACCTGATGGACGTAGTGTATATTGCATGCACACGTAGAAAGGTGGGCCCCACATAGCAACAGTGTTGTATCCATTGCATCAGAAAGGACTTACATGATTTCATTAAAGTCTCACAACTGATCGGGCCTGAGGTTGGTTTCGGCCTGGATTATGTACTTGCGGGCTCCTCCCATTAGGCCTATTCTCCTGGGCCCAACCCCACTTAAAAGTATGAAGTCACCACACAATTGCTGCCATGGCACACGTGTGCAGGGTCCAAAGCAACTCATCAGGTGCGGAGCACCATTAACATGCCTGGGCCATTAAATCAAGAGGGAATACTCATCAGACTGGCTACACGTGTACCTTCAATAGACACCATTGTTCACCTTTATTTTTTATTTTTATTTATTTTTTATTTTTATTTATTTTTATTTTTTACCGTTTATTTCTCTCATTCATGTGTACTGTTCCACCTGATAAATGGACCAGATGGTTTTTGAGCCACCACTAGTACCCATCTTCAGAATGGCCTCAATCTCGTACAGATATGCTAATTTGGTCACCCTTAAAATAAAAATAAAAATAATAACAATAATAAAAGGGTATTTATTTGGTAGTCTGGCATAGCTCGACGGTAGATGCACAGTCACTAAGAAATTGTCCACGTGGCTTACACTCACTCGGACGCGGATTACCTACTGAACCCAGCAGTAGCGAGTCTCGCTACTTAAGTGACGTGACCACGTTCTTTGGGCCCCACCATGATATATGTGTTGTATCCACACCATCTATCCATTTGGAGAGATCATTTTAGTGCATGAGTCAAAGAATGAGGCAGATCCAAAGTTCAATTGGACCTCACCACAGAAAAGAGTGGGACGGTGACTCCCTTCGAGACCTTATCAGTTTATAAGTTAATACAGACATGGAATGAGGGAAAACACAAATATTAGCTTGATCCAAAACTTCTATGGCCAAAGAAGTTTTAAATGGTAGGCATTCAATCCCCACTGTTTTTTGTGGTGGGGTCCATTTGAGCTTTAGATCTGCCTCATTCTTTGGATCATCCCCTAAAATGATCTATACAAATGGATGAACATTTTTTGGATATAACACATACTTCATGGTGGGGCCCACAGAACCTGGTGACGTCACTTCAGTAGTGAGACTGTTACTGTCAAGTTCAGTAGCTAATCCGTGTCCCACTCACTCAAACTAAAATTTTGGAAAGGAAAGTGAAGATAAACCACAATTCCAAAATCAGATTGGTTGAACAATCCTGGCCTCTGATTCATCGGTACTTTGTATGTTGAAATGGGGCCATTGGATTCATCTGACTAGTCAGGTAATCAAATAAGCTTCGTTTTTATTTTTATTTTTGCATTTTTTGGTCGATGATAAGTCTAAACTGGGATCCATACTTGGGACACTTGTTACTTAATTTCTACGTAAATGCAAAGTGCCTGCGTATCATCCATCACACTCAGCAAGAGTATAAACGTTTTCTTGGGACAAAAAGGACCTATCAAACACTGAACGTTTTGAAGTCTATACGCATCTATTCACGCGGCCGCACCTGCCAACCTGGCATGAGTTACAACCAATCTGTTCATCAGGTCGATCCAAACATGTAAATCAGGCCATTCAACTCACAAACTGGGCCAAACGTAGACTAGATAAAAGTTTACAGCGGTCTACATTCAACATAGACGTGTGAACGGCCTGATCAGTGGACTACCATCTGCATAATGAAGCTCACCAGATGAACGACTTGGAGTGGAGAATAAATGGGTCGTGATGGGCCTGTCCAGGGCTTGCCTATGCTAATCCATGAACTAGATAGTGCAGCACCGGTCCGGTCAGACCTGCTAGATCATCATCGATGTCCACGTGTTGCCCAGACTAGGCTTGGATGCCCCCACATAGAGGTGAATGAGAAGAAATGTGTCGTGAGAAGGTAGCAATGGACTGGATGGCCCAGCGCGGCAGACTGTCTATGCAGGGGACTAGGGCTAAGACTCGAAACTTGTCCCAAGGGTCAGACTGGGCTTGAAATCTAGGCCCAAGAGTCTCAGCTAGGTTAGCGTTTAAAAAAAAGGAATGAATAGCTTAAAGATACATGTGAGCAGTTTTCATTCCAAAGCTTGTACCTACATTGGTAGTTTAAAGATGCTTATATGATACAAGATCATGTTTCAATGATCCAAACCGTTTATGTGGTGGAACTTGTCGTAGTTGGAACTACTCCAAAGAAAATTCTTAGTTTGAATGATTTAAAAACCTTTGTTCATTTAACTCTATTTCTCAAATTCACGGTTGAAAGGGAAGCCCACCTCAGATGGCTAAGATCGTCCAAGCAACATGATTTCCGAGCTATATGCACCATCCATATTGAAACCCATGTTTTGACGGATGGCGAATGATTTTTCACCTACAACAAGCATTCAACGGTTTAAATTTTACTGCAAATACAGATGCGTGAATCCCAGCACTCCACTTCTTGGCATGCAGCCTGCACCAACAGTATTATAAAAGATCTGTAAAACAAAGGATCAGGAGCCACTATGTTTCTTTTATGAAATGGGGTTTGCATCCATGGATTCTACTTCATGATAGGATTGTTCGAAACGTCAAACCCAAGCAGACGTTTCAGCATCATCTCCCATCACCGTTTAAAGTTTTGAATTCCATGAACGTTTCCAGCATTATCTCCCAGCTCCACCGTTTCAAACTTTTGAATTCTTATGTTCTGTTACATGCACCTAATGAATATCAGATAGGACAGTTTCGTAATTTCACAAAGACTCCAGATGCTTATAAATTGCTTCCCTGTATCCGATTGTAGCTAAGAAATGAAAAATAACAATTTCCAGCAGCTTCTTTTGTAAAAGAAAAAGAATTTCTTTTCTCTATTTGTGACTGGCTGAAGCCAACAGAAAAACAGATTCACAGTCTCAAAAATATCTGTTCTTGTTGTGCACGTTGCAGCAGCAGGTTCCTACAAACAGTCCCTGTTCTTGCTGTGCACTGTACAGAAGCAGGTTCTTACAATCAGCATTCCAACAAACTGGTATCAGAGCCTCGGTTCTTTTCCTGGAAGAAGCATCCAGGAGGCTTTTCAGCCAAGTACTGATTTTTCTGAAAAAATCTGTTGCAAAGGAAAATTTTTTTTTGAGTTCCCTGTTGAAGTTGTCAGCAATTTTAGAAAAGAAAATTTCTAAATCAGATTTCAGCAATTTTGTTTTTTCAGCCAAACAAATCCGTTAAAAAAATCTGTTTTCTATTTCATCTCTCTCCCTTCATATAAAAAAATCAATCATTCCTTCTCTTAAAAAAAGAAGAGATGGCGTCCTCGATCCAGCCACAGATTCCAAAGTTATCCAAGGATAACTATGAAAATTGGTACATCCAGATGAAAGCACTATTTGGGTCACAAGATCTATGGGAGAGTGTTACCGATGGGTATGTAGAACCCACAACGGAAGAAGAAGCTCTCTACACCGCTGATCAAAGGGCGGTCCTGAAAGATCAAAGAAAGAATGACAAGAAGGCTCTGTTTCTTGTCTATCAAGGGTTGGATGAGTCCACCTTTGAACGAATCGCTGAAGCGACCATATGCAAGCAAGCATGGGAGATTCTTAGCACAATCTTCAAAGGAGTTGATCGTGTGAAGAAAGTTCGTCTCCAAACTTTTAGAGCCGAATTTGAAACCTCACACATGAAGGAAGGTGAGACCATTTCTGATGTTTTTTTTCAAGGTTACTTGTTATTGTTAACAACTTAAAAAGAGATGGTGAAAAGATCTAAGATGTACGGGTTATTGAAAAAGTACTTCGATCCCTCACAACCAAATTTGAGCATGTGGTTGTTGCCATAGAAGAATCAAAGGACTTAGAAAATCTATCCATTGAAGAATTGATGGGCTCGTTGCAAGTACATGAGCAACGAATGCAAAAGAACGCAGGTTCAATGCTTGAATATGCCTTAGATTCTAAGTTGACTCTAAACAATGGTCCTACACAACGAGAGGGCCGTGACACTAGCAATCGTGCAAGAGGCAGAGGGCGTGGATATCATCCAAGCCAACACAAAATCAACAAAAGACTATCAATTTCCGTGGAAGAGGAAATGGCAGAGGTCGATCCATGCGTGGACGTGGAAATACAAAAAATATTCAATGTTACAATTGCAACAAGTTTGACCATTATGCTTCAGACTGTTGGAGCAAACCAGTAGATCAAGATGAGCATTCTAATTATGCAGAAGCATCAAATCATGAAAAAGAAGATTCAACACTTCTTCTTGCACAAGAAGAAGCATATGATCAACATGACGTGTGGTATCTCGACTCTAGTGCGAGTAACCACATGTGTGGAAAGAAGGAGCTATTCGTGGAACTGACAGAAGATGCTCGTGGCAATGTGAGTTTAGGAGACTCATCAAAAGTTCCTATGAAAGGTAAAGGAAAAGTTAAATTCTATCAGAAGAATGGTGTGCCGAATTTTATCTCCAATGTGTATTACGTACCAAACATGAAAAGTAACATCCTCAGTATCGGTCAACTCCTTGAGAAGGGGTATGTCATACACATGGAAAACCATTCTCTCTCTATATGAGATGCACACGAAAGACTTGTGGCTCAAGTCCAAATGGCGAAGAATCGCATGTTTCCGCTCCATATTAACACAAAAGTTGAGAAGTGCCTCTATGGACTCGTGAAGAATGATTCATTGAGATGACATCTTCGCTTTGTGCATCTCCATTTCAGTGGCCTTAAACTCTTATCCTCATCAAGCATGGTGCATTGCTTGCCGGCTATTGAAGCTCCAGAACATGTGTATGAGGCGTGCACACTCGGCAAGCAACAAAAGAACTCCTTCCCAAGTGGAGTGTCCAGAAGAGCAAAGGAACCATTGTAGTTGTTCACATTGACATCTGTGGACCATTGGAGCTAATCTCTAATGGAGGTAATAAATACTTTATTACCTTCATTAACGATTTCAGTAAAAAATTGTGGGTGTATGTAATCAAAGAAAAGTCTGCTGCTTTTACTATTTTTAAAAATTTTAAGGCCCTTGTTGAAAAAGAAAGTGGTCTTAAAATCAAAACCCTTAGATCTGACAGAGGTAGAGAGTACACCTCAAATACCTTTCGAGAGTATTGCAGGGATTAAGGAATCAAGCAACAGCACACTGCAAGCTACACGCCACAGCAGAATGGCATTGCGGAACGAAAGAACTGCACCATCCTCGACATGACAAGAACCATGCTCAACGAGAAAGGCATGCTAAAAAGCTTTTGGGTAGAGGCAGTTGCATGTACTGCCTACTTGTTTAATCGGTGTCCAACCAAAAGTGTAAGAAACATGACACCACAGGAGGCATGAAGTGGTTACAAACCGAGCGTGGCGCACCTAAGGATCTTTGGGTGTGTCGCCTACGCTCAAGTTCCAGAAGCAAGAAGAAAGAAGCTTGATGATCGTGGTGAGAAGTGCATCTTTATCGGCTACAGTGAAGTATCGAAGGCATACAAGCTCTACAACCCACTAACTAACAAGGTGGTGGTAAGTAGAGATTTGTATTTTGCGAGGAAGAAGCCTGGAAATGGAACGAGGAAGATTTAGCCAAAGAAAATCAAGTCGCGGTTGAAGAACATGAAGAAGAGAAGCACGAGAACCAGGAGCAGACACCTGCAACACTATCTTTCACCGAACCGTCTGCATGCAGAAGTCCAGCGATACGTTCCATCTCCTCTGGAAGTATTTCATCAAATCAAAATTCAGCCAGCACGTCATCATCCAGTTTTTCTTCACCCATGGCTTCGATCAAAATGAGGAGCCTCAACGATATATACGCCAAAACTGAGGAAGTAAATTTGTTTTGCTTGTATGCAGACTATGAGCCTCTCACATTCGAGGAGGCCGTGAATGAAGAATGTTGGAGAAAGGCTATGGAAGAAGAGATCCATGCTATCGAGAAGAATCATACATGGGAACTGATCTCACTCTCTCAAGGCCAAAGAACTATTGGCGTCAAATGGGTGTATAAGATCAAGCGAAATGCTGATGGTGAAATAGATCGCTACAAGGCAAGGCTCATAGCAAAGGGTTACAAACAGAAGTACGGGGTGGACTATGAAGAAGTCTTCGCTCCTGTTGCTCGCCTTGACACTGTGAGGATGATTATCTCCCTTGCAACCCATCACAGTTGGATGATTTACCAACTGGATGTGAAATTTGCATTCTTGAATGGAATTCTGGAAGAAGAGGTCTATGTTGACCAGCCTGAAGGTTTTGTTGTTAAAGCCCTTTATGGGTTGAAGCAAGCTTCTCGTGCCTGGAATGCACGCATCGACAACTATCTTCAAGAGAACGGTTTTGTCCAATATCTATATGAGCATGCTGTCTACATCAAGAAAAATGCTCATGGCAACATCCTCATAGCATGCCTATATGTTGATGATCTGCTGTTTACAGGAAACAGTCAGGCGATGTTTGAAGAATTCAAGCATGCTATGTTCAATGAATTCGAGATAACTGATGGCAGATTGATGTCCTTCTTCTTGGGCATCGAAGTAAAACAACAAGTTGGTGGCATTTATATATCACAGAAAAAGTATGCTAAGGAGTTGCTTAAAAAGTTCAAGATGGCAGACTGCAATGCCGTGAACACGCCTGTAGCAACAAGCCTGAAGCTGACAAAAGAAGGAGATGGAAGAAGCGTGGACTCGACTCTGTTCAAGAGTTTGATTGGAAACCTAAGGTATCTCACAATCACAAGGCCAGATATCGTCTATAGTGTTGGGCTTCTAAGTAGGTACATGGAAATGCCAAAAGAATCACGCTGGCTAGCCGCAAAAAGAATCCTTAGGTACGTCAAAGGAACAATGAAATTTGGTTTTTTCTATCCATACGAAGATGAAGCAATACTGTATGGATACTCAGACAGTGATTGGGGAGGTGACCAAGATGAAAGGAAAAGCACCACGGGATATGTCTTCTATCTTGGATCGACTGCTTTCACATGGAATTCAAAGAAACAAAGTATTGTTGCTTTGTCCACATGTGAAGCAGAGTATGTGGCAGCATCGTCCATAGTCTATGAAGCAATATGGTTGAAGAACATGCTAAAAGAGCTGAAACATTTACAGGAGGAATCCACCGTTATATATGTGGATAACAAGTCGGTAATCGAACTTGCTAAAAATCCGGTGCAGCATGGAAGGAGCAAGCACATTGATACTAGGTATCATTTTTTAAGAGATCAAGTAAAGCAGAAAATGGTGAAATTGGAGTATTGTCATACAATTGAACAGGTGGCAGATATTTTTACCAAGGCACTATCGACAGATGCATTCAGACGACTAAGATCGATGCTTGGAATGAAGCCTGTTTTAGTTTGAAGGGGAGTGTTGGAAACGTCAAACCCAAACAGACGTTTCAACATTATCTCCCAGCACCGTTTCAAGTTTTGAATTCCATGAACGTTTCCAGCATTATCTCCCAGCTCCACCGTTTCAAACTTTTGAATTCTTATGTTCTGTTACATGCACCTAATGAATATTAGATAGGACAATTTTATAATTTCACAAAGACTCCAGATGCCTATAAATTGCTTCCCTGTATCCGATTGTAGCTAAGAAATGAAAAATAACAATTTCCAGCAGCTTCTTTTGTAAAAGAAAAAGAATTTTTTTTCTCTATCTGTGACTGGCTGAAGCCAACCGAAACAGACTCACAGTCCCAAAAATATCTGTTCTTGTTGTGCACGTTGTAGCAGCAGGTTCCTATAAACAGTCCCTGTTCTTGCTGTGCACTGTACAGAAGCAGGTTCTTACAATCAGCATTCCAACAAGGATGTAGGCTCAAAAATGTGTTAGATCTAAAATTACGAGTAGATCGCAGCATTGGAAAAAGCATCAATCAATCTTGAAAGTATTTCTCCTTGTTTCTGTAGCTTAAGCCTTACTTTTTCCTCCATCTCTCCCTCCTATACTCTCTATTTCCCTTCATGGGTATACTCTAGCCTGAGCTGATTGTCTTGTAAAAATTAAATTTGGTATTTAAAACTAATTTCATTTGCATTGTATAATAAAATTTATAGGTTTAATCATTGATATTTGGTATTGACAAGAACAAAAGAGAAAAATGAAATAATACAACTCTAAAAATGATGTTAGAGATAAGGTTTGTTAAATGTGGCCGGTGCTTATCTCTAATACTCCGTGTCAAGTTAGAGCATGAATGTTATGAATTCTGAACTTGTAAAGATATCTGCACTTTTATTTGATGTATGAACATAATAGTTAGTTTTGATCAATTCATTTTGAATTTTCTCTGGAATAAGTGGCAATCAAGTTCAATGCATTTTGTTCGTTTATGAAAAACTGGATTCACATCAATATATACAGCAACTTAATTGTCATAATGTAAAACCATTGGGTCCTTGTGAGAAATGCATAAATTTACTAGTAGGCACTCGAGCCAAGTAAGTTCACAAGATGCAGCGGCCATTGAATGATATTCTGCTTCGGTGGATGATAAGGAAATGGTACTTTGCTTCTTTATTTTTCAAGAAATTGGACTATCAGCTAAGAATGTGCAATAACTAGTAATCGAATGCCAAGTCTATGGCAACTTGCTCGGTCATAATCATAATAGGCAAATAATTGGAGCCGACTCATAGATGACATCAAGATCCCTTGGTTGGGTGTTCCTTTGAGGTAGCGTAAAACTCGTATAGCAACATCAAAATGTGGTTTTCTTGTTGATGCATAAATTGGCTCAAAATGTGAATAGAGTAAACTATATCCGGGCAGGTGATAGTTAAGTAAATAAGACATCCAACGAGGCAATGATATGAAGTAGGATAAGCTAATAAGTCTCCATCGGTTGCTGTCAACTTTAAGTTTTGCTCCATGGGAAAAGTTGAAATTTTTGAATCAAGCATACCCATATTTTCAAGTATTTTTAAAACATAGTTGCTTTGAGATAGAAAAATCCCTTGAGATGATCGGGCAACCTCAATGTGAAGGAAATATTTTAGAGGGCCTAGATCTTTAATGTGAAAATGGGATTGAAGGAATGTCTTAAGAGACTTAATGGCAACAATATCTGTATGGGTAAAACTGGACTAAAGCAACACAAGGCCAACAACTTGGGGGCGGATTATGAATGGACTCGGTCATAGATGATCAAGCACGACCTCCGCGACCAAATCGGGCATCAACCATGAGTGGTGACTTCGGCCACCTAGCTGACATCTCATTATCTCAACTAAAGAGCAACTATAGAAGTCAACCTCGAAAGAGAATCACCAAGGGTCCCGACCTCAGAGTTTGAACCTCGGGCATCAACTTTGATTGCCAACCCCACTAGAGAAGACCTCGACCAGTGACTTGGATACCGGCCTCGACCGACCTCGGATACCGACCACCAGGAACCCTTTTGTATACAGAAAGGGTTACCTCCCCATTATTTTCGGCGAGGATCCCGCCCATATGATCACGACGTATCCGAGAGAAAATCCCTTCTGGGAGATGTATCTCCCTAGCAAAGGCATTACTATGTACGTAAGAGGTACCAAGATGTTATAATTAATTTAAGGACTCGATCTACGAAAATAGGTATACACTATCACCCTAACTCGACTAGACCTAGTGAGCTTATTATAACTTAGGCATCGGAGGTCCTCAGTTACAACTAGGGCCCCCATCGCCATTTGGTTTTGCAGGTACACGACCGTCTAGTGAGGACAACTGGATTTCAGCATCAACAATATCATTTTCAATAATTATTATATCATCAACATACACAAGAACAAAGGTTTGGGAGCATTCATAAGTACAAGTAAATAAGGAATAATAAGCATTGGATAGAATAAATCTTGCATGGAAAATAACTTCTGAAATTTTGCTAAACCAACTTCTGAAGGCTTGCTTAAGTCCATATAATGACTTATTGAGTTTACAAACTCTATTCTCTCCCTAACAGAAAAAATTGGGAGGAATCTTCATATAGATTTCTTTATGTAGATCATTTTTTATTTTTTATTTTTAGATCATTATATAAGAAGATATTATTGACATCAAGTTGATGAAAAGACCACCCTCGAATAGTAACAACGATGAGCAAACAACAAACAATGACTAATTTAGCCATTGGTGCAAATGTTTCATTGTAATCAAGGCCTTGTTGAGTAAAACCCTTGGCGACTAGGCGGACTTTATATCGTTCAACTGTGCCATCCGACTCAAATTTGATTTCATATACCCCTTCGCAACCAATGAATTGTTTGCTGGGTGAAAGAGAAGTTAGTGTCCATGTATTGTTTTATTCTAAGGTAGTAATCTCTTTATACGTTGCCCCTTTCCAGTGTGTGGGTGCTTTAAACTTTGGCTAAAACTCTTTGGTTCAAAAATAAGGGATATAACGGCAACAAATGACTTGTAAGAAGAAGATAAATGACTATAATCCAAAAAAATTACATAAAGGGAGTTGTGAACGTTGGGAAATCGGCGCCCACACTGATTTATGTTTTATGGTGGGTGTGATTAGGCTGATTTGGATAGTTGTGCAATAGAATTGGAGTTGTCACTAGCCACTTAACTCAAAAATTCGCAGTTGGCTAGAACCTGCAAAATATGTAAAGTTAGAGAATCCAAAAACTCTTTTACTTTAAGTTAACTCCTGATATGCAATTTGAAATTCTAAGTAAGGGACCTCAGTTACAAAGAGGGAAGGTATTAAGCACCCTCTCTACCCGTATGGATGTACGGTCTCTACTTCATATGCTAAAATAGTCTTAAGGGATAAGATAATAAGATATAAATGAAATTAGTACAGACTCAAATTTCTGATATAGCAGGGTCCGAAATTTCGGCGATCCGCAGAGCATACGTCTAGAGAATGTCTACAAACGGGATTTATAATGATGCTAGAATGACATGTAGGAGAGTTAAATTACCATGAGTTTCTGATGTAACAAGATCCAAATTTTTAATAAGTCACGGAGCATATATTCAATGGTAATCTAGAGAAGCAGGGGGGTTGAGAAGGGAAGTAATGATGTGAGTGATGAAATATGAATGCTAGTGATGATTGCATGATCTTTGGTTAGTACTTGAAATGACTTAGATGTTTGGCTGCACCATGGTTGGGAATGATTGGCCCGAGTAGGACTGGGAGGCTAAGAGATGGCTGGAGGAGGCTAGAGGGGGCTAAAAAGATGAGAGCATGATCTTGGTTTTTTTTTTTTTTTTTTTTTTTTTTTTTTTTTTTTGCTTGTTGCTTGATCTTGGAAATGGAGAGAAAGGAAGAGTATTTATAGTCTTTTAGGATGACATTTTGGTAATTATTAGGACTTTGGAGGGTAAAGGATGATGTGGTGACTTGTGTTTGGTTGAGAGAAGGGTGATGCCACATGGCATTCCCTAATAGGCTCAGGTTGTCCTTAGAACAACATCTGTATCAACCTCTTAATAATTGTACATCTGAGGTTGTTATTCATTTCTGCTTTGTGGGATTGTTTATTGCTATCTTTATTTATATTTGTTTAATTCCATATTTAATTTTTTAATTTGACATAGTCCTATTCACCCCTCCTCTAGGACTCTTAGCTCAGCCTTTTCAAAAGGCAAACAAGTGGTCGTTAAAGAACCAATTTTGGATTCATCATCATCCTCATCATCATCATTATCAGAGGATGAAGATGGAGAATCTTCCTCTGGCAACACCTCTTCTGCTGAGAATGAATCATCCTCTAACGATTCGAAAGAGGAGGAGGAATTGAATACAGATGAAGAGGAAGAAGAGGAGGTCGATATCGGTGAAGAGGAGCATATCGTCGTAACTACTGAGATAGATGAAGAAATGCCTCAACTTGTTACTTTTCCTCAGACAATAACTACAAAGATTGGCGAAGAGGAAGAGCCTCTTGATTATGGAGAATATGAAGATATACCGGGAGTTGATTTGACTGTGCCATGTAGCAGTGACTATTCTCCTCTCTTACGTACTATATTTTCTGGTCCAACAGCTGGCACTATAATAACTACAGAGACTCTTCCCACTTCCGCATGCATAATTCAAACTGTGGCGGTTGTTCCTACTTCTGGTAGGATAGTAATTAAGGTAATTTTGGAGTTTATTGTATGGGAAAGTTGACTTTGGGTGGGAGGAACAACTGTGTGCTTAGAGGGCACATTTGTTGAGAGAGGGAGGTAATCGGATTACCGCCAGCTGTAGTTCGATTACCGCCCGGATGTTGTTGACTCTGAACTTCAGCTTGCGGGCTTTATTTTGGGCTCTGGATGTGGGTTTTTAGGCTTTCTAGGCCTTTTGGAATTTTTGGAGTAGTAGATAACCTAGGTTTGGTTTAGCTGAGGTTTGAGGTAGGATGTGGGGTTCAGGTTCAGTTCCTAAAGATCATCGATGCCTTATCAAGCTACTAGCCTGGGTGGGGTGTCTACAGGAGTAAAGTACCTACATGAACTATGTTTGAAGTTGATAATTTGGTGAAATGACAATGGTAGTCACAAAGGTAAGAGGGTCGAGTTTTGGTGCAGGTAGGCCGAGAATGAATAGGGGCGATAAGAGGGGCAGGGTTCATTTTATGAATAGCAGGTGTTGAGTTGGGTAGATTGGTATTAAAGAGAGGAATGTCAAAATCTGGGAGTAGTAGAGGTATAACATATAGAGAAGGATTGACAGGTATTGTGGTTCACAAAAGGAAAATTGATTTCATGAAATATGACATCTTAACTTATGAAAAGAGTTTTAGTATCAAGATCTTATACACGGTATTTTTTTTTTCTTTCCCAAAATGAGTACCCTAAAAAATACTTTTACAGGAACGGGAGTTAAATTTGCGTTTGTAAAGAATATTATAAGCACATATATCATAGGTATCCAAAGGTCTGAAGATATTCGTAATTTCTCGTTTATGATGAAAAAAAGGCTTCATATGGACTTTAGCTCTATAAAATAGAGGTGGGCATGCGATTAATGAGGTGGGTCGCAGTCATGATGCATTCACCCTAAAAATCCAAGGTTAAACATGCTTGAAAATATAGTGCTCTCGCTACTTCAAGTAAATGACGGTGTTTACGTTCAATAACATCTTTTTGTTATGGCATAACCACATAAGAATGTTCGTGGGCAACACCACCATTATCTTGAAGGAAAGATTGTATGTCACAAGAGAAAAACCCAGTTCCATTGTTAGTTCAGATATTCTGAATAGAGCTATGAAATTGAGTTTTAACAAAAATAAAAATAAAAATAAAAATTGAGATACAAGCAAAAGTTAGATTTAGATTTTAGTAAATAAACCCATATACAACGGTTGAAATCATCAACAACTATAAGGAAATAATGGGCACCAAAAAAAGATGGGGTAAGTAACCGCCCAAATATCACAATGAATAATTTCAAAAAGTGTTAAATTTGAAATAGTAATATTAGCAAAATCTAATTTTGATTGTTTTCCTCAAGGGCGAACAGTACAATGTGCAGAAAATTTATTTGCAGTTCTAAATATTGATTTTAAGCATGCAAACGATGTTGTCCAAGCTAAAAATGTTAAATATCCAGAGGAGAGACTGAATGAGAAAAATGGCTAAAGCCTGCTTATTAGGTGCTTAAAAGAAGTAGAGACCACCATATTCCTTACCCGCTCCAATTATCCGCTTCGTTGACAGGTCTTGAAAGCTACAAAAACTGAGAAAAAAAAGTTACAGAACATTGAAGGGTTTAGTCAACCGATTGACAGAAATTAAATTGAATTTGAAAAATGGAACACATAAAACATTTGAAAATTCAAAAGCATTAGATTAAAAAAAAAAAAAAAAAAAAAAAAAGTAGAATCGAGGTGGGATATGTTGGAAATGTCAAACCCAAACAGACGTTTTAGCATTATCTCCCAGCACCGTTTCAAGTTTTGAATTCTATGAACGTTTCCAGCATTAATTATCTCCCAGCTCCACCGTTTCAAACTTTTGAATTCTTATGTTCTGTTACATGCACCTAATGAATATCAGATAGGACAGTTTTGTAATTTCACAAAGACTCCAGATGCCTATAAATTGCTTCCCTGTATCCGATTGTAGCTAAGAAATGAAAAATAACAATTTCCAGCAGCTTCTTTTGTAAAAGAAAAAGAATTTTTTCTCTATCTGTGACTGGCTGAAGCCAATAGAAAAATCAGATTCACAGTCCCAACATATCCCTGTTCTTGCTGTGCACTGTACAGAAGTAGGTTCTTACAATCAGTCCTAACAAACTGGTATCAGAGCACAGGTTCATATCCTACAGGAAGTTTTTCCAGCAGTTTTTTCAGCTAAGTACAGATTTTATTTGAAAGAAAAAAATCTGTTTAAGAAAAGTCTCTTTTGGTTCCCTGGTTGGAAGTTATCAGCAGTTTTTTCAGTGAAAAATTCAGATTGCAGCACCAAGTTTTTTTTCTGTTTGAAGTTGCCAGCGATTTTTTTTCTGCAAGGAAAAAAACATCTATTCCAGCAGTTTTTCAGCTGAGAAAAATATCTGACTTTAGCAGTTTGGTTTTTCAGCCAAACAAATCTGTTAAAAAAATCTGTTTTCTATTTCATCTCTCTCCCTTACATATAAAAAAAATCAATCATACCTTCTCTTAAAAAAGAAGAGATGGCATCCTCGATCCAGCCACAGATTCCAAAGTTATATCCAAGGATAACTATGAGAACTGGTGCATCCAGATGAAAGCACTATTTGAGTCACAAGATCTATGGGAGATTGTTACCGATGGGTATGTAGAACCCACAACGGAAGAAGAAGCTCTCTACACCGCTGATCAAAGGGCAGTCCTCAAAGATCAAAGAAAGAAGGACAAGAAGGCTTTATTTCTTGTCTATCAAGGTTTCAAGGTTACTTGTTATTGTTAACAACTTAAAAGGAAATGGTGAAAAGATCGAAGATGTACGGGTTGTTGAAAAAGTACTTCGATCCCTCACAAGCAAATTTGAACATGTGGTTGTTGCCATAGAAGAATCAAAGGACTTAGAAAATCTGTCCATTGAAGAATTGATGGGCTCGTTGCAAGTGCATGAGCAACGAATGCAAAAGAATGCCGGTTCAACACTTGAACATGCTTTAGAGTCTAAGTTGACTCTAAATGAACAAAAGAATGACCATACACAACGAGGCGGCCGTGGCACTAGCAATCGTGCAAGAGGCAGAGGGCGTGGATATTATCCAAGCCAATTACAATATCAACAAAAGACTATCAATTTCCATGGAAGAGGAAATGGTAGAGGTCGATCCATGCGTGGACGTGGAAATACAAAAAATATTCAATGTTACAATTGCAACAAGTTCGGCCATTATGCTTCAAATTGTTGGAGCAAACCAGTAGATCAAGATGAGCATTCTAATTATGCAGAAGCATCAAATCATGAAAAAGAAGACTCCACACTTCTTCTTCCACAGGAAGAAGCATGTGATCAATATGACGTGTGGTATCTTGACTCTGGTGCGAGTAACCACATGTGTGGAAAGAAAGAGCTGTTCGTGGAACTGGCAGACGATGCTCGTGGCAATGTGAGTCTAGGAGACTCATCAAAAGTTCCTATGAAAGGTGAAGGAAAAGTTAAAATCTATCAGAAGAATGGTGTGCCGAATTTTATCTCCAATGTGTATTACGTACCAAACATGAAAAGTAACATCCTCAGTATCGGCTAACTCCTTGAGAAGGGGTATGTCATACACATGGAAAACCATTCTCTCTCTATAAGAGATGCACACGAGAGACTTGTAGCTCAAGTCCAAATGGTGAAGAATCGTATGTTTCCGCTCCATATTTACAAAAAAAACTGAGAAGTGCCTCTATGGACTCGTGAAAAATGATTCGTGGAGATGGCATCCTCGCTTTGGGCATCTCCATTTCAGTGGCCTTAGACTCTTATCCTCATCAAGCATGCTGTATGGCTTGCCAGCTATTGAAGCTCCACAACATGTGTGTGAGACGTGCACACTCGACAAGCAACAAAGGAACTCCTTTCCGAGTGGAGTATCCCGAAGAGCAAGAGAACCATTGCAGTTGGTTCACACTGACATCTGTGGACCATTGGAGCCAATCTCTATTGGAGGTAATAAATACTTTATTACCTTCATTGACGATTTTAGTAGAAAATTGTGGGTGTATGTAATCAAAGAAAAGTCTGCTGCTTTTACTATTTAAAAAATTTTTAAGGCCCTTGTTGAAAAAGAAAGTGGTCTTAAAATCAAAACCCTTAGATCTGACAGAGGTGGAGAGTACACCTCAAATGCCTTTCGAGAGTATTGCAGGGATCAAGGAATCAACCAACAGCACACTGCAGCCTATACGCCACAACAGAATGGCATTGCGGAACGAAAGAACCGCACCATCCTCGACATGACAAGAACCATGCTCAACGAGAAAGGCATGCCAAAAAGCTTCTGGGTAGAGGCAGTTGCATGTACTGCTTACTTGCTTAATCGGTGTCCAACCAAAAGTGTAAGAAACATGACACCACAGGAGGCATGAAGTGGTTACAAACCGAGCGTGGCGCACCTAAGGATCTTTGAGTGTGTCGCCTACGCTCAAGTTCTAGAAGCAAGAAGAAAGAAGCTTGATGATCATGGTGAGAAGTGCATCTTCATTGGCTATAGTGAAGTATCGAAGGCATACAAGCTCTACAACCCACTAACTAACAAGGTGGTGGTAAGTAGAGATGTTGTATTTTGCGAGGAAGAAGCCTGGAAATGTTACGAGGAAGATTCAGCCAAAAAAATCAAGTCACGGTTGAAGAACATGGAGAAGAGAAGCATGAGAACCAGGAGCAAACACCTATAACACCATCTTCTGCCGAACCGTCTGCACGCAGAAGTCCAGCGATACGTTCCATCTCCTCTGGAAGTATTTCATCAAATCAAAATTCAGTTAGCACGTCATCATCCAGTTCTCCCTCACCCATGGCTTCGATCAAAATGAGGAGCCTCAACGATATATACGCCGAAACTGAGGAAGTAAATTTGTTCTGCTTGTATGCAGACCATGAGCCTCTCACATTCGAGGTGGCCGTGAATGAAGAATGTTGGAGAAAGGCTATGGAAGAAGAGATCCATGCTATTGAGAAGAATCAAACATGGGAGCTGATCTCACTCCCTCAAGGCCAAAGAACTATTGGCGTCAAATGGGTGTACAAGATCAAGCGAAATGCTGATGGTGAAATTGATCGCTACAAGGCAAGGCTCGTAGCAAAGGGTTACAAACAGAAGTACGGGGTGGACTATGAAGAAGTCTTCGCTCCTGTTGCTCGCCTTGACACTGTAAGGATGATTATCTCCCTTGCAGCCCATTACAGTTGGATGATTTACTAACTGGATGTGAAATCTGCATTCCTAAATGGAATTCTGGAAGAAGAGATCTATGTTGACCAGCCTGAAGGTTTTATTGTTTAAGGGGAGGAACACAAAGTGTATCGACTAAAGAAAGCTCTTTATGGGTTGAAGCAAGCTCCTCGCGCTTAGAATGCACGCATCGACAATTATCTTCAAGAGAACGGCTTCGCTCAATGTCCATATGAGCATGCTGTCTACATCAAGAAAAATGCTCATGGCGACATCCTCATAGCATGCCTATATGTTGATGATCTGCTGTTCACAGGAAATAATCAGGCGATGTTTGAAGAATTCAAGCATGCTATGTTCAATGAATTCGAGATGATTGATGGGGGATTGATGTCCTTCTTGGGCATCGAAGTAAAAGAGCAAGTTGGCGGCATTTATATATCACAGAAAAAGTATGCTAAGGAGTTGCTTAAAAAGTTCAAGATGGCAGACTGCAATGCCGTGAACACGCCTGTAGCAACAAGCCTGAAGTTGACAAAAGAAGGAGATGGAAGAAGCGTGGACTCGACTCTGTTCAAGAGTTTGATTGGAAACCTAAGGTATCTCACAATCACAAGGCCAGATATCGTCTATAGTGTTGGGCTTCTAAGTAGGTACATGGAAGTGCCAAAAGAATCACGCTGGCTAGCCGCAAAAAGAATCCTTAGGTACGTCAAAGGAACAATGAAATTTGGTTTTTTCTATCCATACGAAGATGAAGCAATACTGTATGGATACTCAGACAGTGATTGGGGAGGTGACCAAGATGAAAGGAAAAGCACCACGGGATATGTCTTCTATCTTGGATCGACTGCTTTCACATGGAATTCAAAGAAACAAAGTATTGTTGCTTTGTCCACATGTGAAGCAGAGTATGTGGCAGCATCGTCCACAGTCTGTGAAGCGATATGGTTGAAGAATATGCTAAAAGAGCTGAAACATTCACAGGAGGAATCCACCGTTATATATGTGGATAACAAGTCCGCAATCGAACTTACCAAAAATCCGGTACAACATGGAAGGAGCAAGCACATTGATACTAGGTATCATTTTTTAAGAGATCAAGTAAAGCAGAAAATAGTGAAATTGGAGTATTGTCATACAACTGAACAGGTGGTAGATATTTTTACCAAGGCAATATCGACAGATGCATTCAGACGACTAAGATCGATTCTTGGAATGAAGCCTGTTTTGGTTTGAAGGGGAGTGTTGGAAACGTCAAACCCAAACAGACGTTTTAGCATTATCTCCCAGCATCGTTTCAAGTTTTGAATTCCATGAACGTTTCCAGCATTATCTCTCAGCTCCATTGTTTCAAACCTTTGAATTCTTATGTTCTGTGACATGCACCTAATGAATATCAGATAGGACAGTTTCGTAATTTCACAAAGACTCCAGATGCCTATAAATTGCTTCCCTGTATCCGATTGTAGCTAAGAAATGAAAAATAACAATTTCCAGCAGCTTCTTTTGTAAAAGAAAAAGAATTTTTTCTCTATCTGTGACTGGCTGAAGCCAACAGAAAAATCAGATTCACAGTCCCAACATATCCCTGTTCTTGCTGTGCACTGTACAGAAACAGGTTCTTACAATCAGTCCCAACAGGATATATACAGGGGTGCACACGGTTCGGTTTCGGTTTTGAAACTGGAACCGAATGGCCAAGGTGATAGTTGAATTGGTCTTACTAGCTGTCAATATGGACCGTTCTTGTGAAGGGGGCCACCTTTAGTTCTTATCCCTTTTGAAACCGGATCCGAACCGTGTGCACCCCTAGATATATATATACATTATGTCTATTTGGAAGTTGAACAGGAGATAAATTAGGGATTTCAGGAAGAGAATCTAAATATTGTGGAGAATGAGAAATATGATTTGTGGCACCGGCATCAATAATCCAACTATCAAACTTATATGCAAGGTTAACTATTGGCTATGAACTATATACATTGAGGAGAGAACAATTGTTGGTATTGGTCTGCTGTGAATTGAGGAGCCCCATACATATTAGAGGATTCTTCGTCATGCTAGACTTGATTTGCACGTGGTTTGTTGTCCCTTTTTGAGTAGCCAACCAACTTGTAGCAATGGGAACGGGTGTCGCCTGTGTGTTTGCAATAGGTTAAAAAAAAAGAGGTTAAGACGTCTTGAAGAGCGAGAAGAAGGATCAACCTAAGTGGTAAGGGCAAAGGCACATTCAGCTTGAGTAGTGGATCCCGCTGGCGTGGTGCAATCATGGCAACAGTGTTAGATGAAGGAACTATATGAAGCTCTCTATGTTTCTCCTCTTGAAGGACAAGGGCATAAGCACAGTTGATGGAAGGTAGAGGTTGCATGAATACAATTTGATTGCGTACAACATTAAATGAGTCATGAAGTCCCATTAGAAATTGAAAAACTCTCTCTTGTTGTTGGTGATCATGGAGGCTTTTTAAGACTACAAAAGAACAAGGCTGAAGGGCAATAAGCAACGTAAGCTCATCCCAAAATGACTTTAGTTTGGTAAAATATAGAGAAACAAACATAGTGTTATGTTGGAGAGTAACAATTGATTTCTGCAATTGATAAAAGCGAGGAACATTGCTTTGGGCTAAACACTCATGGAGATCGACCCAAATGTCATGTGCAGAGGAGGAATATAAGACGTTATCAGCAAGATCTTTGTGCAAAGCATTGAGTAGCAAAGAGTGCACCATATGATTGCATCTATTACAGAGAGAAGAAAGGAGATGATTCTTTAGATGGCTTAAGAGAACAATCCACGAAGTTGAACTTGTTCATGGTACTTGGAGCAATCTTCATTGCTCGAGACCAAGTGATATAGTTGTCACCCACAAGCAGTTGAGAAACAAAAATAGCCCCTGGATTGTCAGAATGATGAAGAAATTAAGGAGAAGAGGTAGGGACGATATTAGTTGTGCTAGAAGATACATCAGTTGAAGTATAATCAAGGGAAGCCATAGTATTGGGAAGAACGAGAGAAATTGCAGCTAAGAAAATAGAAAAGAGGATATGGTGACTAGGCTGATACCATGTAAAAATTGAATTTGGTATTAGAAATTGATTTCATTTACACTGTACAAGAGTATTTATAAATATAATAGCAAATCTAATCCTTGACATATGAGATTGACAAGAGAAAAAGAAGAAAAAATAATAATACAGTTTTAAAAATAGATTTAGAAATAAGGTGAGGTAAATGGTCAATGCTTATCTCTAATTGTACTATTAAATGATTTCCCTTGCATGGGAGGAGGGGTTGGGTGGTGACCACCCACCTGCATAGTAGCTCGACTTTAGAAGGCCTACTTTGATGTATGTGTTTTATTCACACCATCCAATCATTTTCCCTGCTCATTTTAAGCCATCAGCAAAAAATTGAAGATAATCCAAAGTTTAAGTGGATGACATTGTAGAAACAGTGGAGGTAACACACCTCCCATTGAAAACTTTTTATGGTCTCTAGAATTTTGAATCAAGCTGATATTCATGTCTTCTTTTTATCCACATGATTATGACACCTTATGAACAGGTTTGATACAAATAAACATCATTGTAGCTGGTGTGAAGATTTCGAAAGTGGACATCATTATCCTCACTATATATATCCGGTGGTGTGGTTCACTTGAGCTTTGGATATTTAAATTTGGGCCTCACACATGTACGGTGTGGATAATACCCATACATCATGGTGGCCCCTCAAAGCTTCTCCCCGTTCCCAGCTGGAGCCAGGTGGGAGGAGAACGCAATCCGCGTCCCCACTCAGGTGTGTTACCCAGGTAACAGCTAATCCGCTCCCCCACAGGTACATGTATGTACTTTCATGCCACTCTCTCTCTCTCTGTCTATTGATTGAGCCTCGGATGGCTTTTTGGCGTACACATCGGATCTACATCCTTTCCCATCACTCTTTGGCCATTCAAGATTCCCAACGAATGTTTGCCTCTGTCAAATCGGATGCGGATTTTCTGTGGAAGGGCAACTTGCTGCGCTGGTATACTTAGATTGGGGCCAGCCTCATGCTTTTTAGAAATTCACACCGTCCATCAGCTTCGTAAGCTCATTTTAAGGCATGAGACAAAAGATGAGGGGGATCCAAACCTTTAATGGGCCACACGAGAAGAAAACTAGGGAAATAAATGAGTACCATTGAAATCATACTGACCTCCACCTTGATTTTTATATGCCATCCAAACCATTTATAAGGTCATTCTCATTAGGATGAAGTGAAAAATAAAAAAAACATTAACATGATATAAATCTTTTATAGCCATACAAATGTTTCAACGATGGTCATTGAATCCTCACTATTTCATCTTATGTTGCTCACTTGCTCACTTGAGACTTGAGTCCATCTCATATTTAGTTGCATTTTATAAAATGAACTCAAAAACGGATGGACGGTGTGGATTTCTAACAACATCACGGTGGACCCTACCTAGCATCACGGAACAGCAACTTCTTGCTAAAGGCTTTAGTAGGGAATCCGCGTCCTGTCAAATCAATATGGTTGGAGATCAGAGCCACGTTCCTCACCTCAGCACTATGCCATCTGTACTCGTTTTGGATGGTCGTGCGA
Source organism: Magnolia officinalis (assembly GCA_021015155.1). NCBI lineage: Eukaryota > Viridiplantae > Streptophyta > Magnoliopsida > Magnoliales > Magnoliaceae > Magnolia > Magnolia officinalis. The sequence continues at coordinate 105,991,703 of JAJHSJ010000003.1, forward strand.
TTTCACTGTACACATGCCAACCGTGCATATCCAAACAACCCATCAGGTAAGGTGATTTATGAGCATGCCCCACTCACAAACTCAGGCCGGCCCACCGTAGATCCCGTGTTTATTTTCAACATGGACCATTGGGTATTTCTAATAGCCAATTTTTCTCGTGCAAGTGTACTCTTGGGACTGGTGAGTGTACTGGTCTAATCTAATCTCTGGGCGTAAGCATGCTCACTGCGTGCACTAACGGCTGCACGGACGCGATGTACCGCCCGTGGGCCATGTAGGTGAGCACACTTGGAGTTCCTCCATTCCCAAGAAAGTAACGAACGTGCCGCCCGTGTATCAGGGGACAAGACCCTACGCGTCTCATGCAGTGCGCTGATCCGTACATGCAAGCCCCACCGTCCAATGAACCAAACCATTGATCTGATGTGCCCTGAGTTAGTTTTGGGATGCGCCAAAATTCAGCGAGACTGAAAATCCTAAGCCTTAGATCTATTGATCGTGGACCATGATGTAGAGCGGGTGGACCATGATGTAGAGCGGGTCGTGGACAATTACATGGCAAAGATGGATCAGAAAAGGCCGGTCAGCGACAGAAGTGATCTGGACCATCAGACCTTAAATCAGGTGTATCTCGTAATCCGGGATGAGTTAGCGGACGAAAAATATATGATTTTGGGGTAGAACGAGCTACTTTAGCCAACTAACCCGCTACGCCGGGTTGCGACGCTCGGAATTGCGAGAAACCCCTAATTTGACGATCGTTTCCCTGTTTCAATTTCGTTTTTACTATAAATAGTAAGTTTTAGTTTGCTTATAACTCTTTATCCGTCGGGCTTTAGGAGTTGCGCGTGAAAAGAGCTTAGAATAATTAGGAGAACAGGTTGGCGAAGCGAAATAGGACACTTATTATTTTTGGCCGAAAACCTTGCGCACTAGTAGACATCACGACAGTCTAATAAGTCGCGAATTCTAGGAGTCCTAGTTGTAGTTTGATTCTAATTTCTTTCCCATTGCTTAGTACCCTTATTTAAAGGGTTGTGAACTCGTTTTTATGGATTCATTAATCTATTTCGAATTATTTAGAATTTATTTCTATTTTCTGCTCTCTTTTCTTGTGGATTCGAAAAGTCTCTGCGAGGATTCCAGAGAAGTTCCGTGGATTCGGAATAGTTATCCTCTTGAGGAAGACGGTGCTCGACCTCACGTCCTCCCCTGCGTCAGACCATCGCATCATTTTCTCTAAGTCGTCTATTACTGGGCCAATGATGGAACATTTAAGACTTTATAAACCTGGGAGATTTCAATGCCATTCCTCATCCAATATGTAACCCAGCGGACTAACGGTCAGGATCAATGAACACGGGAGCCATAGATACAGAATCGAACACCCACGTCTGCCCTTGAAGATGCGGGAGGCAAGATAAGTAGGACATTCAAAGCCTTTTACGGTGGATATCAACCCAACAACGCATCTTTGCATCTTTCTTTCACATCACTGTACAAAGGGAAACGGAATGCATGGTGACTAACGTGGCTAGATGTAATTGTGCTACCTGTGATATGATGACTGGTCGAGTACATATTCCATTAACAATTTCAAACATGCTCTCTCCCTCCAAGCACACATCCAGAGCAACACATGACTCAATCAAATCCTGCAACTTCATGTACCATGGAGGTAATCTGCGCACGTCCTGTACAAAGAGCCATGCATGTCAAATAGTAGCCATTGCTTGTATTGTTTTATAGACAACGCAAGTGGCACATGTGTGCTGCTATCCAGACCATCCAGATTGTCAGAGAAATAATGGAGGGAGAATATCTAGAAAACCACACTGATCGAGAGATCCTATCCATCCAATCAGATAATACTCTAGCACTGATCGAAATTCAACAGGAAAATGCTGTCCATGTAGGATCATGTGTAGGGTTGATGGGTCATCAGAAAATATAAAGTGATGATGGACCATCCATCAGATGAATGTGGACCATGCATATAATAAAAAAAGGTGACAGAGTCGCAAGTGGTTGATTGAATGAAGGCACTCAACCACTGCTGTCTTACTCACATAAATCAGTGCACAGAGAGAAAGAGGCGTGTCATGTGATTGTACAAAGGGCAATTAGAAGTCAGAATTTGTCACGAGTGAAACAAGAGTAAGTTGTGCATTTGCTCCAGGGATACGTACAACAGGGAGCTGCACCTGAACCCCCAACGGTAAGCTGTCGATAGGGACCCGACCTGCATCCCCGACACGGAAATCTTTGGTGTAATCAAGTTGTGGGGCCCACTGTAACCCCAATGAATGACCCCATACCTCGTCCGTACACGCCAAACCTAAGTGCCCCGCGTGTTCATTTCAACCACATTCGCGAGATCCAGGACGTTCATCAGATCAGTACTTCAGATGCCAAAGGCTACCAATGGGATCGGCCTAGCCATAATCTAAGGCAAGGATTTGATTGCCAAGAGGCACACGTGGTGTTCAACATTCGGTTCTGTTCGGCACGTTTGGATGTACTGCAACATTCCAGATGGTATGGATGTAATGTATCTTAGAGGCAATCAATCGGGTTGTGGGGCCCAGTTGAAATCCACATCCAATTCTCAGTCATGTAGTTCTTCCGGGTTTTAAGCTGGGCCATTTTACTGTTACTGGCCTGCGAAACCGGAAACGGATTGGCTATACTCCCCCTGACACCAGCCCCGGGACTGGTGGTCGGTGCTCTGTGGGACCTACCATGATGTATTTGTTTCATCCATTCCGTTCATCCATTTTTAAAGATAATTTTAGGGCTTGAGTCAAAAAAATGAGAGGCATATATATCTCAGGTAGACCACACCACATGAAAACAATAGTGATTGGGTATCCACCATTAAAATCTTTCTAAGGCCCACTGTACTGTTTATTTGACATCCAATCTGTTGATTAGGTCATACAGGCCCAGAGGAAGGGAAAAAACAAAAATCAGCTTGATCAAAAATTTTTATGGGCCCCAAAAGGTTTTTAATGGCCCACAATCATTCAACACTATTTCATGTAATGTGGTCCACTTGAGATTGGTATATACCTAATTTTTGGTCTCATATCATAAAATGATCTGTAAAAATAGATGGACAGCATGGATGAAACACATACATTAAGGTGAGGCCCACAGAGCACCGACCACCAATCCGTTCCCTGCGAAACCACGGAAAAGGGGGAGGCATGATGACTTTAAAGTCTTAAACGAAATTCATACGCTTTCCGTGCTACTATTTAATAAACCCTTGGACGATGCTGAAATAAATGAAGACCGTAGAGAGAGGACCAGAAACTCCATTTAATTTCCTTCATTTATTATTATTTTTTATTTTTTAATTTTTTAGGCGGGGAGGTGGTTTTTTTTTAAAAAAATACGAGGAAAGACTGGACTACCATGTAATCAGTTTGCTGCACTCTCTGCGTCCTCAGGACTCAGGAGTCCGGTGCATGGATCATTAAGGTGCTCTCGTGCCCAATACCCGACACGTTGCAGGTGGGGATGATGGATACTCACTGTCCATCCACTTGATTATCACGCAAATACGGAGAGACATCTTCACATACAATTAATGTTTTATTTAAAATTTCCCACGACACATTCTTTCCTGCCAACGTCTCACTTCTTTAGAACATCTGAGCTTCGCCGAAGGTGGGCTACAGTTTAAAGATTACCTTAAGCGTAAATTGGGATAGTCTGGGCACTACAACTTCAAAATCATGACGGCGCCCAATGAGCTTAATCGATGCCCATGGGTGGCCCACCTAATGAATAGATTGGTTCAATTTTCTCCACGAACCTATCTTCATCGTGCTGCTCACCTTTGACATGGCTCCAATGTTCTTCACATGGGACACGTTTGATGTAAAAGTAAATGTCACCTTGACGCAGGGAATGACGTGAGGTTGAGCACTGCCTTCCTCAAGAGGATAACTATTCCGAATCCACGGAACTTCTCTGGACTCCTCACATACACTTCTCGAATCCACGAGAAAAGAAAGTAGAAAATAGAAATAAATTCTAATAAATTCGAAATTGATTATTGAATGAAAAAAATGAGTTTACAATCCTTTAAATAGGATTACCAAGCAATGGAAAGAAATCAGAATCAAACTACAACTAAAACTTCTAGAATTCGTGACTTACTATAAATAGTAAACTTACTAGGAGTTTTAGTAAGTTTACTATTTATAAATAGTAAGTTTACTATTTATCTTAGTTGTCATCTTAGTAGACATCACGACCGTCTATAAATAGTAAGTTTACTATTTATAGTAAGTCGTGATTTTAAGGAGTTTTAGTTGTAGTTTGATTATGATTTCTTTTCCATTGCTTAGTACCTCTATTTAAAGGGTTGTGAACTCGTTTTTAGTCATCAATTAATCAATTTCGAATTTCTTAGAATTTATTTTCATTTTCTACTTTCTTTCCTCGTGGATTCGAGAAGTCTCTATGAGGAGTCCAGAGAAGCTTCGTGGATTCGGAGTAGTTATCTTCATCACATTCATCTCTGCGTCAATTGGTATTAAAGCGAGGATTCTCCTCGGACTGATGACAAACAATGAAGGTATGAATCAAAATCCTGTCGACGATGATCAAGGGATTCGTTATCTTTCGTAAAGAATAGAAGCTTTCCACCGGGAGAGTCAGTTGACCATGTAAGGGCTGCAGGTAACCCTCGACCGTCTTGCGGATGCGCTACTTCCGCCCAGAGCCTTAAGCGGTGCTCCACCACCTATGGTTGCTCCACCACCCAGGCTGGCTCCACCACCCGTGGTTGTTGTACGACACAACCCTGATTTTTGTAAAGCACTACTAGTGGCAAACCGTAGGGCTACACCAGATGATTCAAGTTCTAGCGATGAGGACCTTAAAGAGGGTTTTGCCCGACGACCAATCCATGGAGGCGATCACCTAGATCGTGCTGAAAGAGATTATCAAAGTAAGGTTGAACTTCCTAGTTTGAATTGTTTATTACGAATAGAAGATTTTCTCGATTGGTTAGCCGAAGTAGAGAGATATTTTGATTATATTGACGTGTCAGATCATAAAAGAGTAAAATTAATAGCGTTTAAGTTAAAATCCGGTGCTTCTGCATGTTGGGAACAATTACAACTCTCACAAGCCCGCTAAAACAAGGCGCCCATCTCATCATGGCTACAGATAAGACGTCTTATTCGATCACGATTTCTCCTCAGTGATTATGAGCAGATATTATTCCAGCAATACCAAAATTGCCTACAAGGAAATCGAACCATCACAGATTACACTGAAGAATTCCAGCGATTGGCTACATGAAACGATTTATCAGAATCTGAGTCACAGAAGGTGACACGATTTATAGGTAGGTTGCGACCGACAATTCAAGACCAAGTTCAGATGTACCCAGTCGGGACCGTGGATGAAGCAGTTCAATTGGCGGGTAGGGCAGAAACACAACTTGCAAGAGTTCCTACTCGTCCCTATTCTTCAACTCGACCCCCCATGACGGGTCCCACGCAGGATCCAGTGCTAGGCGAGGAAAAGATCCAATAGGAGAACGTCCACAACCTCCTACAACCGCAAACCGTGATACGGGGAGCGGCTCATCCAGACCTCAACGTGCAACACCCACAACAGCGGGCCCGAGTAGGATTCCAAATCCTTATGCTCGGCCAAAGTCGAACAATTGTTACCGCTGTGGCCAGTCAAGCCACTTATCAAACACCTGTCCTCAATGTCCCGCAGCACACTTGACTATAAACGAAGGGGACACTGAAGATAAAGCCACAGAAGAAGACCGTGGCTATGATGAAAATGAACAAATAACTGAAGAAATAGTAGGTGACGATGAAGTGACAGGCGAGGATCGTGGCGAATATCTAGTTGTGAGGCAATTACTGTATACCCCACGAAAGGAATTACATCCACAGTGACATAATATATTTTGTACTCGATGCACTGTCAACGGAAAGGTCTGTGATGTGATCATAGACAGTGGTAGTAGCGAGAACATCGTATCAAGAGTGATGGTGGACAAGTTGCAGCTACCAACGACGAAACATCATTCCCCGTACTCAATTGGTTGGATAAAAAATGTGAATGAGACTAAGGTAACTGAACAATGCACTATCTCATTTTCAATTGGTAAAAATTATAAGGATCAAATACTTTGTGACATGGTCGACATGGAAGCTTGCCACATGCTACTCGGTCGACCTTGGCAGTCGGACCGTGATGCGACCCATCGGGGACGAGACAATGTTACGTATTCGTCAAGGATAGTCAAAAAATACTCATTGCCCTTATGGCACCAGAGAACCACCCTGAAGCTTCTAAAGTGGAGGGGAGTTCCCTCTTGACCATTTGGGATTTTATGGAGGAATCCAAGGAAATCGGCAAAGTATACGCCATAGTGGTGAAGAGAGAGGAAGAGGAACCCTTAAACATCCCTCCAAGTTTAAGACTGTTGCTAAACGAATTCAAAGATGTCTGGCCTGAGGATTTAACAGATAGATTGCCCCCCATGAGGGACATCCAACATCACATAGACCTCGTCCCCGGGGCTAGCCTGCCCAACCGCCCTCATTATCGGATAAGTCCGAAGGAATTTGAGATACTTCAGGGGCAAGTGGAGGAATTGATCCGTAAGGGTCTCTTGAGAGAGAGCATGAACCTATGTGTCATAACAACATTATTAACGCTAAAAAATGATGGAAGCTGGTACATGTGTGTCGACAGCCGGGCAATCAACAAAATTACCATCAAATATCGGTTCCCAATACCACGGTTGGATGACATGCTCGATATGCTAGAAGGGGCCAAGGTATTCTCTAAACCAGATCTAAGGAGTGGGTACCATCAGATTCATATCCGGCCTGGTGATGAGTGGAAAACAATATTCATGACCAAGGGTTGTATGAGTGGCTAGTCATGCCCTTCGGCCTATCGAACGCACCAAGTACTTTTATGCGTTTGATGAATTAAGTGCTAAACCCGTTTACTGGCCGATTTGTGGTAATATATTTTGATGACATATTGATATATAGCTAGGATGAGGCGGAACACAGGAAACATCTCGGGCAGGTGATATAGGTCCTACAAATTAACAAGTTGTACCTCAACTTGAAGAAGTGTAGTTTTTTAATTGACAGTCTATTGTTTCTATGATATGTTGTAACGTCCACAGGCATTCGTGTGGATGATGAAAAGGTGCGAGCTATTAGGGAATGGCCGATCCCAACAAACATTCGTGAGGTGAGGAGTTTCACAGGTTGGCGACTTTTTATCGTCGATTTGTGCGAGATTTTAGTACCATAGTCGCGCCTATAACAGATTGCATGAAAAAAGGACCGTTTTAGTGGACCGATAAAGCTGACAAGAGCTTTCATGAGATCAAGCATCGTTTGTCTACAACACCGGTCTTGGTGCTTCCTAATTTAAACAAATTATTTGAGGTTGAGTGTGACGCTTCATACATCAAAATTGGAAGAGTATTATCACAGGAAGGCAGGCCGGTAGCCTTCTACAGCGAGAAGCTCATCGAAGCCCAAAAGAAGTGGTCGATTTATGAGCTTGAGTTGTACACAGTTGTTTAGGCATTGTGACATTGGCGGCATTATCTGATTCAAAGAGAGTTTGTTCTGTACACTGACTATCAAGCATTAAAGTTTATTAATAGTCAGATTAACTTGAATCATGTACATGCTAGATGGGTTGCATTTTTACAGGAATTCACGTTCGTTCTGAAGCACAAGTCGGGGCAGTAGAACAAGGTGGCTGATGCACTTAGTCGTCGTGCATCACTACTTGTTATGATGAGCAACGAAGTGGTCAGCTTCTACTGTCTCAAGGAGCTGTATGCCGAGGATGAGGACTTCAAAGATTCTTGGATGAAGTGTCAAGAAGGTCACCCCAATGACCTTCATATACAGGACAATTTTCTCTTCAAAGGGAATCGATTGTGCATCCCCCAAAGTTCTCTAAGGGAGCAGATTATTCAAGAGCTACATGGAGGTGGCCTCGGTGGACACCTTGAGCGAGACAAGATGCGAGCACTTGTGAAAGAGCGGTATTACTGGCCGCAATTAGTACGTGATGTGGGAAAAGCCGTATAACGTTGTCATGTTTGTCAGACCTCCAATGGGCAATCTCAGAATATGGGCCTCTATACCCCGTTACCTGTGCCTGACGGTCCTTAGGAGGATTTATCAATGGACTTCATGCTTGGTCTCTCATGAACACAACGCGGTATGGATTAGGTGTCCGTGGTGGTAGATCGTTTCTCCAAGATGACACACTTTATCCCATGCAAGAAGATCCTCGATGCAACACACGTGGCGGAGGTCATACGGCTACACGGGGTCCCCAAGACCATTACTTCTGATCGTGACACGAAGTTCATTAGCCACTTTTGGCGGACTTTGTGGACTTGTGTAACGCCCTGAAAATCGAGGGTCGAGCATAAACTCAACTACCGAGTTCCAACGCATCACTTATGCAACAAAATGAATGATGATTGAATGTTGTCTGCATTAATGTAGTGAACATGAGTGAGATTAAGCCAAAACAGCATATCATACTCCAAAGACAGTTAAATTGCAAGCGGAAGACTGTGATAGATATATAAAATATAAAAACTGTGGTGAGTCTCCAGAGTGTGATAAGGTTACCAGGTTAATGAATTACAAGTATACTTTCAAAATATACCAAGTTGCGGAAATGTAATGTCTTCTATCCCAAATACTATAGCCCCGCCAATGCAATTCCAGGTCTTCATAGACCTGTCAGAGAGTTACATGTAGGAGAATTCCTAAACAGCATAGTAGTAGTCCGGATCTGCTTCATAAGCATCGCCATAACTTGAAACTCAACAAATCTGGTGGGTGTTCAGAACACCGTCCCGTAACGTGGGAGTGAGTAGCTAACTCAGTGGAACAATAAATCATAGGTTAACATGTTATCGACTCAGTCAAGCAGTAATGATAAAACAGTATAATCAAACACTCCTAACTACTCTTATTAATGCAAGTATGAATGCAGTCATGATGGATGCCCTCACCGACATACTCCCTCATGCGACACCATTTTCGTTCGCGGCATGCTTGCTTTCCTCAGTGCTCCACATCTTCTAGGCACATGCAATGAATGAAAAACATGATTACCGAGTTGTTATTAGTCCATTTCAAACAGCAGGATTGAGAAACTAAGGTACCTCCCTTGTATCATTCCCAAACATGATCCATTCTAGGGTCGTCAGTCCTAGACAATCTCATACGATGGTGTGTTTCTAAGTCGCTGCAAGGGCTGTCAGGGCTGTTACATGGAATCGTTGTACCACTCTCTCATCACCTTATCAATGCAGGCCTAGTTTATACTCTGTTACTACAGGAAGGCTCATCGCCTCACCGCAGATTTAGAGTATGCTCGAGGTCACTCCACTGACACCCTACCAACTGGCAGTCTATTTTTGAAGCCCGACCGGTCCGCTTATTGAGAATGAAACCCGGATGCAACCCGACTCGGGACCACAGCCAGGCTGTGCTAGCGTAGGCCGACAGCTCGAATATAGTGTCTCATACCACCATAATCGGCTCACGAGTCTGGTTGCTCAATGGTCACTATGGGGAGGCACGTGACCCCAGCGTAGGCCGACAGCTCGACCACGGTGTCCCATACCACCATGCCCGGCTCATGAGTCTTAGCGGATCGAGGTACCATGGTTACGGGATTCCATTGGTAAGTTCGGTACCCTAGGTTCAAGCAATGGCGTCCAAACATGGTTAACATACAATGGGCCAATCGGTTTATTAGACTAGTTCGACTAGTACGAGCGTACGCTGAAGTAGCCGACAAGGTACCACTGTCGACAACCATCGTACGACTCGGATTCACCGAACGCATCAATTGTGGCGAGACGAAATCGCCCACTCAGACAGGAATTGTTACCGATTGCCTGGACTATAATCATAGCCCCAATCACATTTAATTGCAGATAGTTAAAGCAGTAATGGATGAAGATTTAAATCATACAATCAAAGTCAAATATTCTCCGTTTAGGGCTGCCAGGGCTATTGCACGGAATCATTGCTCCACTCCCCCATCACCCATGACGGATCATATAACGTAAACATGAATTTAAACATATGCATTACATAGATAAAATCATACAATCAATTGAGCATGTTATGAAGTACAACATAAGCATGAGTTTGCACATATTCAATTCATAATCACACAGATATCTAAAGAAATTATACACATAGTTTAAGAAGTTGAGAATCATATCTCAATACCCTTAAACATTACAATTTACTAACTACTACTCATTCAGACATTTCAACAAACACTTTAAAACACAAACATCAACATACATGACATATGTTGATCACATAGGCATTAGGCCAAATCCTTTCACTAGGGAGTTGCCCCAATCATAACACGCGTACACCCACGACGGATAGTCATGGATAGTAGGAATCCAAGTTTCATACTCATTTGAACATTTTCACAAACACTCGGGCTATGCATTTCAACATATATGGCGTATAGTGGCCGTGGCGTGATTCAGGGCAAATCCTTTTATCAAAGGGGAATCGCCAATGCAACAATCATATATCCATGACAATTAGTCATAGCGAGCACGAATGAGAATTCTACACTCATTCAGACATTTTCACAAACACTTAGAATACACTATTTCAACATACATAGTGTATATTAGCAAAACATGTATTAGGGCAAGCCCTTTCGCCAAACTAGTATTTTATCCATGTATAATATATTCATACAGAAAATAATCATGACAAATACATTTTTAAAATTTATACGTATACGGTATTTTCTACGAATACCTAGAATATGTAAAATTCCATATTCTACGTCTTTAATCGAAACAGAAAATAGAAAACACTTTGTACATGTGCAATTGCATGCAGATCATGAATCTATCATTATTGACATTGAAAGTGTTGAAAACCATAACCTATACATCTAAAATCCGCACCTTTTATCGTAGAATCGTAACAAATCAGCTAGGTTTGCTAAGCCTTCGTATTCGGCAGTTTGGCGACCTATAGAACGGAATAGGTTAGCTATTTCATAACCTACAACTATCAAAACCCCAAATCAGTTTAGGGTTAGGGTTTCTTATCTAGAAATGGAGTTGGATTCGCCGGGAAAGCGACGAGAATAGAGTGTTGAAGCTCGTATAGCGGCAGGGAAGAGTGGCAAGGAGATTCTCCCACTGCTCCCACACTTTCTCTTTCTTTTCTCTCTTATCTCTCTAGGGTTTCTCTCAAATTCGTATGGCTGCAATGAGAGAAGGTTTAAGGTCCTTATATAGCCTAAAAACTCACCGAATTAGACTCCAAGTCAAAGTATAGTTAGGTTATAACCAAAGCGGACCTATTTCAGCTCAACGGAGGACTTCTGGCGAGCCTTCTTGAGCCAAAGGTCGGACTTAAGCTCACTAACACGGATCTACGTTTAGTTAGGTTTTCGTTTCGGTCGGGATTCCAGATCACGCGTGGTGGACCAGTTTCAGTTCAACGGTCGGCGAATCTCGATCGGAGATTTTGAGTACATGGATATGTGTATGAAATTTCTCTTGATCCGAAGGTGTAATTTGGTCTAATTCTGACGGTCTGATTGCTTAAAATTGATCCACAAGCGAGAGGTGCCAGATTACTATTTGAGATATTTATTTTTAAAGAAAATCAAGTATTTTCATACTCCACGCTCCGGACTCAAGCGAATAGCCGTGGGACACTGTCTGGATTTGATTTCTGAGATGGTTGTCAAGCCCAGCAAGGCGGTCCTAATTCCTTAACTTCGTGTTAATTGGACTTCCGACGTGCGGTCCATATCTGATACGGAGTTTCGAGATGCTCACGAGAGCAGCTGAGTAATGAGATTGATCCTAGATTTTAGGGTAACCTAGCGTCAATGATTCTACAAGTTTTGGGTCTTGCAGATTGTATTTAAAGTGATTGGTGCTAATTTCACAGGTACTCTAGTTTCACACTGGCTAATCCTCGCCTAATTTCTAAAGGATTTAGTCCTGGGTAATTTCTGTCTGAGGTGGTACTTAGTCCTTTGTAGTTTGTATATAAAGTGATCCAAGTTATACTACTTAGCTAGTTTAAGATAGTGTCTAGGATGAAAGTGCTTAGAAAAATTGAAAGAACAAGGTGGTGAAGGGTGGGATTTGTGAAGGAAATGGGTTAAGGAGCGATTTTAGACTGTGGGATTCAGTTCTGACAAGTTAATAAGGCGTTAGGATCGACCCATTGCCTAAGGACGTTTAATCCCAGGTTGGCAAAAATCCGGGATGTTACAACTCGATTCGATACATGACTTCAATTCAACAGTGCTTACCACCCACAGACTGATCGACAGACCTGTAAGTACTATAGTTTATATCCCTGTCTGTTGTCAAATTTGTGGTGCCAAAATCACTGTTATATAACTTGCATAAGTGAAGCTCTCTCAAAGATCAACATTCATGAACAAGCAAAGTTCACAACAAGCAAAGCTCACAAGTACAAAGATCAACCTTGACTGCAAGTACTGCTCACAAGACATGACTCAAGAATGCAAGACTTCAAGAAGAGTACAAGGCAGTTCGTAAAAAACTCAAGACACTTTCAAGGTTGAGCTACATCAAGATTTCAAGATTGAACTACATCAAGACTTCAAGGCTTAAAATTCAAGGTCACTTGTTCCTAATGTTTCAATGTCCTTACTTCATGTTTGAGGTTTGACTGACCTTAAGTTGACCTTAGGAGTAGGCCATTTTGGATACATAAGTCAGATGTCTAATTTACGTGAGTTTGGTCTGTTCTTCGACTTGTCCTAGGCTTTCTTCGACTAGTCTTAGCTTTGCTTCGACCAGTCTAAGAAATTCCTCGATCAGTCGTGAGTTTGTTACAAAATTTAGATATTTTCTGTTAGGCTTCGACTAGTCCAAGAATCTGTTTGACCAGTCGAAGGAACAGTGTCGACTGCATCCTTCGACCAGTCGAAAGTCTTCGACTCAAAGTCCAGCGATGACATTCAGGTTCTTCGACCAGTCGAAGGAAACCTTCGACCAGTCGAAGGTGACCTACGACCAGTCGAAGGAGACCTTCGACCAGTCATAAAACGGTTAAAGCTTATCGCGCCCAATTTTTTCAAATATCTGTTAATTCTTCGACTAGTCGAAGAGCTCCCTAGACCAGTCGAAGATGCGATTTGCTCACCTATAAATAGAGCACGAATCTCAGAAGAATTCATCGAATTAATTAATCAATTCAAGCCAATCTTCGTCAAACTTCTGAGAGATAATTCTGTGCTCCATTTAAGCTAAGTGTGCTTATTTAAATATTCTCTTTCTTTAGCTTTATTTAATTGATTTTGTTTCTGCTATTCCAATCTAATTTGAAAAGAGGAATTGTTATTCCCTTTCTTTGGAATCAAAATCAATTAAGGCAAGCCGTATTTAGTTTAATTTAAAATCTATTAGAACTAGAACCATTGTAATTGAGTACTGGACATTGAACTTGGACATTCAATCATCTACTCTGACTTGGTTCTACCAAGCTGCTACAACGAAGGAGATAATCAGGTATTTTACATTTAATTGTAAATTCCTTTCTGTTTTGGTTTCTTTCAAGATTTGCCAGAAAAATCTTGTTGTATTGTTATCTGAGGAGAGCCAGGAAAACTTAAAAGTGAGGTTTTTTTTAATTTTGTAAGCCCACAGACAAAGACACAATTGTAAAGGTTTTGGGTGAACCTGTGAAAACCTATTTTGTTAGTGAACGCTAATATCCCCTGTGTGAGGATATTAGGAGTGGAGTAGCATTCTGTGTGGCTGTTGTTTAACAGTTAGTGAACACACAGGCGAACCACTATAATCCCTTCTATTGTGGTTGAATGATTTATACTTCTAATATTTAATTATTTATTTGTGGGATGTATATATGATGGTGAATGTTGTAATCATTTAATTCAAGCATGGTGAAAATTTTATAATAGTTTAGAATTTATTTTCTGCTATTCCTTTATTAGCTTGATATTTAATTTTCCTTAAAGTTGTTCCAGCAAGGTTGCCCTGCCATTTTTATGGTGTATGGCTGTCCCTAGAATAATACATTTGTAATTACAATTTATTTCAGTTCAGTTGTGTTTATTTCTGTATTCCTCTTTGGTTTGAGATTTGATACAAAGACCTTTCTAGAAATAAGGTTATCCTACCATAAACTCTGGTTTTTAGTGTAAGGTTGTTCTTAGAACAACATTTGTATCAACCTCTCAAGATCTGAATTTTGAGGTTGTTTTGCTTTTCTGCATTGTGATTTATTTTGGCTATCATATTCTTTTTAATTCCGTTGTTATAAGTTTTATTTGGCATAGTCCTATTTACCCCCCTTCTAGGACATATAGCTAGGCCTTTTCAAGACCGAAGTTGCGAATCGCATGTTGGGAAACCTCCTTCGCTGTATTTCAAGAGAAAAACCGAAGCAGTGGGATTTGGTCTTTTCTCAAGCAGAGTTTGCATTCAACAACACGGTGAACCGCTCGACAGGGAAATCAGCATCCCAGATTATGTATGGACGAGTACCTCGCCACACGCTTGACTTGGTCCCTTTGCCCAAGCACCCAAGTACGAGCATTGCAGTAGAACATGTGACAAACAAGATCATGGGCATCCATGCGAAAGTGCAGACCAAGCTGCATGCCTCGAACGAGAAGTACAAGGACAAGCACCGACGATAAAAAGTGTTCGAGGTGGGCGACCGCGTTATGGTCCATCTGCACAAAGAGAAATTTCCGACTGGGATGTACAACAAGTTAAAAATAAGAAGATTGGACTCATCCCAATCATTCAAAGGATCAATGACAATGCTTATGTTATTGATCTTTCAGATGACATGGCGATCTCACAGACTTTCAACGTCGCGGACCTGACCGAGTATCATGAACCAGCGCAGGACGAGAACTCGAGGACGAGTTCTTTTGAAGTGGAGGGGACTGATGTAGAGCGGGTCGCGAACAGTTTCATAGCCAAGATGGATCAGAAAGTGCCCGGTCGACGACAGAAGTGATCCGGACCGTCGGACCTTAGATCGGGCGTATCTCATAATCCGGAATGAGTTAGCCGACGTAAAATATATGATTTTGGGGTAGAACGAGAAACTTTAGCCAACTAACCCGGCTATGCCGGGTTATGTAGCTCGGAATTACGAAAAACCCCTGGATCGACGGTCGTTTTCCAATTTTAATTTTTTTTACTATAAATAGTAAGTTTTAGTTTGATTATAACTCTTCATCCGTCGGGCTTTAGGAGTTGCGCCCAACGTGAAAAGAGCTTAAAATAATTAGGAGAACGGTTTAGTGAAGCCAAATAGGACACTTACTATTTTTGGCCGAAAACCTTGCGCACTAGTAAACATCACGATCGTCTATAAATAGTAAGTTTACTATTTATAGTAAGTCGTGATTTCTAGGAGTTTTAGTTGTAGTTTGATGCTAATTTCTTTCTCATTGCTTGGTACCCCTATTTAAAGGGTTGTGAACTCATTTTTAGTCATCAATTAATCAATTTCGAATTTCTTAGAATTTATTTATATTTTTTGCTTTCTTTCCTCGTGGATTCGAGAAGTCTCTGTGAGGAGTCCAGAGAATATGGATTCGGAGTAGTTATCCTTATCACGTTCATCCCTGCATCACTTGCCAAGACCTATAAAACAAAGACTACAACCCACATAGCATGACAACCACACCCTTACCTCATGACAACCACAGCCATTTCCTCATGAAAACCACGACCCATATAACACATGTGGCAACGGTCGTGATTGTAATATAGTAAGGGTCGTAGTTCTCATGTTATATGGGTTGTGGTTGTCATGGGTCATAGTTATAATGTTATATGGGTTGTGGTTCCCATGTTATATGGGTGGCGGTTGTTACATGTTCACTTCATTTACTGCCAAATGAAAGGATAGTCATTGGTACAATAACCTAAGGCCAACAATGGGGAGATCCGTTCCGTCCACCCTATCAGCCAGCTCGGCGTGGGCCCAAAAAGTCCTGACTTAGGCAATGTCTAATTCTAACAAACATCACGGTGAGTCTGGAAAGTTTCAACAGTGGGTTCCATTGTCACCATTATTTTCTATTATGTGGCCCACACGAGCTCGGGATAAGGCTGATATTTGGGCCCTAGCCCTAAAAAGACACAATAAAAAGGATGGGCGGCATGAATTATATTATACGGCAAAAAGGATGGGTGGAATGGATTATACATATACGTTAATGTGGGCCCCATGAGCTTGGTCTTTGCCTGCACATAAAAAAGGGTTCCGTACACATTACTTTCTTGGCATTAAATATGACGTAACTTCTTCTTTCCTGGAAAATCGTACAACTACTGAAACAAGGATAAAGACATTTTGGTTCAAATAATTTTCAAAAGCATGTTAGAAGGCACTCTAGGGAATACATGGAGTGTCACAGCGTTCGAGGTAATTTGCCCAAACTTTGAGGCAAGTACGGTCAATTTCCCTAGAAGTTATCCAGCAACAATCTAAAATTTCTTGCATGACCATATTTGTTGACTAATCGAACTATATATACTGAATTTTAACTCCTCTTTAGGTTCATTGATCCATGTCCTACATTAGATTGACAGCTTGCCCGTGGTCGACGGTTAGAAAGAATTATGGGTCTCACGTGTCAGATTGTTTATCTACCTGGAGTAATTAGGAGAAAGGGTGACAACTAGGCAAAATATTTTGGATTAATGATGTCCTTAAGAAGAAATCGAATTGCGTACTAAGTTAATCAGTAAGCTTTATCGCACTGAGTAAACTCTGTTGAGCCCCACCGTCAATGTATATGATTTATCCATACCGTCCAAAGCTCAAGTGTACCACACTGCAGGAAATAGTAGCAATAATGATTTCTGTTGTGTCCCTTCTTAATGTCTATTTGAAGGCTAATATTTTGAAGACTAGAATTTTCCTGTCAGCTATATTTTTCGGGCATGGACCCAACAGATGAAATGTCTAGATTGGAACAGAACAATTTTCGCCCTACACTTGACACGCGGCGTGTGGGGGCAGTGGATCTTGACAGTCCAGATAATGATTTCTGCCAGTAGATGGCCAACAGTAATTGAAAAAAAAAAATGAAAAAATCGGCAATCCTAGCCATCAGTCAGTCTAGTTAAATGCTGGCCGTTGAAATTAAAAAAAAAAAAAAAAAAAAAAAAAAAAAAAAAAAAAAAAAAAAAAACCAAACATGCAATGCTCGTGGTCAAGTTGTGTTCCGAAGTGGATGGTGAACATGAAAGCTATCATTCTATTAACGGTGGAGGTTCAAAATGAACATTTTGATACGCGGCATGTATTCATTGGGCGTGACGTGATGAATGGCTGGGCAGAAACCGGCATTGTGTTAAGAGAAGAACTTTGATACTCTGGCAGAGCGTGAGATTTTGAGAGGAGTCTTCAAAATAAATAACTAGTAGGCCAACAAACAACCGTTAGATCGTTCGATAATGGCTTGAAGAGTGGTAACTAGTAGGGAAGTAAACAACGTGTGATGTACATGCCATGTTGGATTATCAATCAGAACCATCCATCTACTGGGTTCCAATTATGAGGATTGATTATGTTTCAAATATCTAACGTATGAGACAATCTCATCCATTACTTTGCTTTAACCATAAACTATTTTTGCTTTCCATCCTACTTCTAATGGCCACAAATCGAGGTATAAGAATGTCTAATAGGTGCAACTCTTTGAGACATACCATCATGGCCTAATATATAAATGGACTCAATTGGTATATAAATAAGCTATGGTCACCACCAACTAAATGATGTCCTTTTCCCGTTATTCCTATTCCCCATTTAAGGCGTACGTGGACAGTTACTATTCCCCATTTAAGGCATACGTGGACCATCATATAACGGTTTGGATAATTGAAAATGACCCACCTCATATGTCTACAATCCAAATGCATATCATAGCAACAGACCCCTAATGTTAACCTACAAACTAGGAGAAAATCTCTCAATTAAAATCATATTAGTTTTATTATTTATTTATTTATTTTAAGATAGGTGGGAGGTCACGGTCTCAAATACATTAATATGGACAAAAAATATTAATAATCTTGTACAACTCAAAACAATAAGGGCATGCACCTGACCCGCGTTAAAAGCTATATATATACAAGAGCGATCAGACCTAACAACAGACCACGCACACCATGGCCATTAACTACACTCTACAAAACCAAAACATATACTGTACACTTACTCTATGCTAGAGACAACCAGTAGAAAAGGATGCAAAAAATAAACTAAAAAAGCAGGCGAGGAATGATGGAGAGGACAACATTAGAACATCCCTCATATCCTTCTCTTATTGATCAGACCCCAAACTTCCACAAACTCTATTTTTTCACAAAACTTTTTTTTTTTTTTTTTTTCACAGAAATTTTTTTTTACAGAACTCTCTCTCTCTCTCTCTCTCTCTCTCTCTCTCTCTCTCTCTCTCTCTCTCTCTCTCTCGCACAAACTTTATTTATTTTTCACAAAATTCTTTTTTTTTTTTTCTCAGAAAATCTATTTTTCCACAAAACCTTTTTTTTTTCACAAGAAAACATTTCTGGCAAGAGAGCTCCCAAGTTTTGCTAAACTACGTGCTACAGCGTTGCCCTCCCAAAATACATGAGCAATTTCCAAGTTAGGAAGATCAGTTTCCTATTGATTTCCAGTCACCAATAGTATATTGTCTAATATGGCGCGATCATGAACATGGCCATCCAAGGTTTAACAGATAAATAAGAAAAGAAGAAAAAGACATGACAATCCACATAAAATGGACTCAGGTTGTGGGCCTTTGAGAGTTATGCTCATGAGCTACTCAAGGATCACTAGTGCAGAACAATTTGGCATGATGTGGCTGCATCATTACTGGACTTTTCTTCTAATCATCCATTTCTTTAGAAGTTTTTGTCTAATCACTGGAACAATTAATATAGCTTCTTGGTCCATGACATGTCTAATCTCTGCCCTTCCTCGGACGATCAGGGGTCTTCTTTTCCTCGACAGAGTGGGGCTAGGCGCAATCCGGAAGCATGGGTTAGGGTAGTCATTTCTCTTTCTTTCTCTGGCGGCCTTTTGTGTGTTTGACCCCTATATAGTTTCCGTTACGATAGGTGTCCCAAGTCTTTTTTGGTGTGGCTCTTGGGACCACCCGAAGTACAGTTTTTGGTCTTCTCCTTTTGTTTAGTGGCTTTTTTTGAGTGGTCGGGTCTTCTATTTTTAGACCCCTTTTGAGCTGTACTTTGCTGCTGATTAATGGAATTGTGGCATAGCTCCACTTTAAAAACAAAAAAAAAAAAAAAAAAAAAAAAAAACAAGCTTGGACCGAATATGATTTTGGATCTAGGCGATCTACATCTGATCTATATAGTCCGTTTCAAGCAAAAAAAAAAAAAAAAAAAAAAAAAAAAAAAAAAAAAAAAAAAAGGAAAAAGAAGAAGAAGGGTACCCTACTTGATAAATATATAGTTTGGATAGCTAATACATATGCTTTCCACGTTAATCTTTTATCTCTAACACACACATGTCCCTCTCTCTTTTAGATTTTTAATGAAAACACAGTGAAATTTAAAATATTTTTCATGAATTTAATCTTAATAGCCTTTAAAATTTTCATCTTTAATAACATAATATTTCTACAAGTTAAAACCTATAATGAACAGTTTTGATCACATCTCAGCCAATGGAATTGCAATTAAGTTTTTGTTTTTTATTTGCCTATGCCAATTTTCAAATTGAAGATGCATCTCTCCTACTTATCTTAGGTGAAGGAAAGTAAGGAGCCACCATCAATTTTTTTAGTAAGACATGACATTGACGCACACCGTCTACAAAGGTGTGTTGCGTAGCACGCCAACAATGCAAGTGAATCGAGATCCAATCTCCATTCTCACCCACAAACGATAAATAGGAAGAAATATAATCTAGAAGTAGATTCCAAGCATACCAACAAACCACAAGACAAAATATACGTGGAAAAACCCCAACAAGTGTAAAAAACCACGGGTGCAAACTTCCACTATGAATAAAACAAAGTTACAAGCAATATACTCACATTGGACGTATAGAAAACTCTTAGCCTTGCTTTAGAAAAACCCATTTTCATACCTTTTGCATACCCTATAATAACCCTAGGACCCCTATTTATAGTTTAGGAAACTTTTGTTCCGTACCTCTGCGAAACTGCCTCAAAATTATGCAATCCGCACAAAATCCGCGCAGAATCTGCGTAACCCTCGACTAGTCGAGTCAGGGCCTCAACTGGTTGAGGTACCCCCTCGACTGGTCGAGCCTGACCCTCGACTGGTCGAGGCAAAAAACATGACTCTCTAGACTTTGAGTCGAGCAGTCCCCTCACTAGTCGAGTAGCGCGGTGAAAGACCTCCGTTTTACAACGGACGCATTAGTGTGCTGGCTCCACACCTTGACAATCTCCCACTTAGAAACATATCACTATAATCCTTCGTATTTTACATCCAGAGTGCACCACCTCCCCATCTTCAAGCCTGAAGACCAATCAAAGCTGAACAGAGCTTCAACTTCTCCCGTGTGACTGCCTTAGTCAGCATATCCACAGGGTTCTTACTTGAATGGATCTTCTCCAGAGCAATCGATCCATCTTCTAGTAATAAACGTATGAAGTAATATCTAATGTCAATATGCTTGGTCCTTGAATGAAAGATTGAATTCTTAGCTAAGTGTATTGCACTCTGACTGTCACTGTACAACTTGCAATCTGCTTACTTCTTTCCTAACTCTTCCATGAAACCTTGCATCCACACCGTCTCCTTACACACTTCTGTAGCTGCAACATATTCTACTTCCGTTATACTGATGGATACTATCTTCTGTAACTGAGAGACCCAACTGACTGCAGTACTACCTAGAGTAAAAACATACCCTTTAGTACTTCTTCTGTTGTCGATATCTCCTACCAAATCTGAATCTACGTAGCCTTGTTGCTTGATTTTTGATCCTATATAAAACAACCCTACATCCACAGTACCTACCAGGTATCTAAGGATCCACTTCACAACTTCCAATGTTCCTTCCCGGGGTTGTTCATGAACTTGATAACAACTCTCACTGCTTGGACAATATTTGGCCTCGTGCTCACCATATCATACATGAGACTCCCAATAGCTGACGCGTATGGGACTTTAGTCATGTAGTCTCATTCCTCCTGCATCTTCGCACTTTTTCCTTAGAAAGCTTGAAGTTGTTGGCTAATGGAGTGCTAACCGGCTTAGCACCTCCCATACTGAATCGATCAAGTACCTTCGCTATGTACTCTGCTTGTGACAAAAACAATTTCTTATTTTCCCTGTCACGTTTTATCCTCATGTCTAGGATTTGTTTTGCAGCTCCTAAATCCTTCAGCAAATTCTCTAAACAGTTGTCTTTTGAGATCTGAGATGTCCTTCATGCTTGATCTGGCCACAAGCATATCATCTACGTAGAGAAGAAGGATGATGTACGACATATCAAACTTCTTTAAATAGCAACAGTGGTCTGCATGACATCTTCTAAAACTGTTTCCTGACATGAAACTACTGAACTTCTTATACCACTGCCTCAGGGCCTGCTTCAGGCCATATAGACTCTTCTTCAGTCTACACACCTTGTTCTCATTTCCTGGTGTCACGTATCATGTCGGCTGATGCATGTATATCTCTTCTTCAAGGTCCCCATGAAGAAAGGTTGTCTTAACATCTAGTTGCTCTAGATGTAAGTCCTCTGTAGCTACTATACTCAAGACCATGCGAATCGTAGACATTTTCACCATTGGTGAAAATATTTTAGTGAAGTCGATACATGCCTTTTGTTGGAACCCTTTCACAACCAATCTAGCCTTGTACCGTTTCGAACCATCATGCTCCTCCTTCAGTCTGTAAACTTATTTGTTATGAAGAGCTTTCTTACCCTTAGGTAGAGTGACTAGCTCCCACGTACGATTGGACTCAAGAGAGTCCATCTCATCATCCATGGCCTGCTCCCACTTAACCCATGTATCTAACTGTGATGCCTCTTCAAAACACTCTGGTTTACCATTATCTGTCAGCAATAGATATGTAAACACCCCACCCAGGCTAATATCTTGAGAAAGCTAAGACAATCCGGGAACCATGATCATATCCTAAACTTAACCCTTAACCCAAACCTCAGCCCAAACCCTAAACCTAGCATAATTTCAATTTAAACCCTAATCCTAACCTGAGTTATTACAAGCCATCATTTAAGTCAGACCATGTCCAAAATTGATCCATTTTTCGGGCCATTTTCGGGTAACAATTGAGCCACTTTCGAGCCATTTTGAACCAAATATCCAAAAGCGGGCTTTAGGCCACTATCCGGGCCTAAAATAGGCCCATCGGTCAAACTGCGGGAGAAACAGTACCCGAACGGTAGTTTGATTACCACCGGCGACAGTCAAACTACCGATTTCTCTCAAAAAATGTGTGTGGAACCAGCTATACAAGTTTTGGACCAAACCCAGCTTGGGCGGTAATTGGATTACCGCGGGCGATAGTCGGACTACCGTCGGTGGTACTCCGATTGCAGCCGCTCGCAGGGGCATGTATCCTTCGAGCAACAGCTGTCACAACGCTCGAAAGTCAACTTTCTTTCAGAACTACTCCTCCAGCCTACCTTATTTACAGTTCTACCAACCTCAAGAGCCAATGGGAGCGCGCCACGTGGCGTTTCTCTCTCCTCAACCACTCACAAGCTGCCATGTTAGCATTTACCCCTCTCAAACTTAGCAATTACATCAATGTCATTGGAGAAGACTATAAATAGCCCTCTCCTCTTTACATTTTAAACAACAACTTTTCATTTCCAAAGCTAAGTGGGAGAGAGAGAGAGAGAGGAAGAGAGGCAGGAAGAGAGTGAGGGTGAGGGGGAGCTCTCAAGCCTTCAAGTCCAGATTTTTCAGGTGTCCCCTTAGCCTACTCCCTACCTTCCCAACCATCTAAATCCCCAAGTCTAGCCCGGATTGATCATGGCTCAGTCCATGTCTTGGCCTACTCAAGATCAAGCCAAAGATCCATTCATTTTACATACAACCATTCATCATGACATCTATTCCCTTCTCAACCTCCTTGCTTCTCTAGATCTCTAGTGAACGTATGCTCTATAACTTGTCGTACATCGGATCCGGTCACATCAGAAATTCCTAGCAATCTAGTCCATTTTTTTCACCTTTTGGCATAAGCATTATTACATCCGATTTCTAGACACATTCCTGGACGTATACTCTGTAGCTTGCCGAAATTTCGGATCTTGTTGCATTAGAAATCTGTGTGTGCCTAGTCCTATCTCAACCATAGCATCCATCCCTTAAGATTTCTTTACCACACCAAGTAGAGACCGTATATTTGTACGGGCAGAGAGGGTGTCTAACACCTTCACTCTTTGTAACCGAGGTCCCTTATCGAAATCCCGGATCGCAGAGTAGGAGTCAATCTAAGGTAGGAGAGTCTTCGAAATTTTCCAACTTTACATATTTTGCGGGTTCTAGCCGACTGCGGGATTCTGAGAATAATTGGCTAATGGCGACTCTAACATCCCCAAATCAGCCTAATCACCCCCACCACTAAAATAAACATATAAATCAGCGTGGGCGCCGATATCCATTGTCTACAGAATGACGACTCCACTGGAGAATTGCTAGCTCACACTAATTGAGACCCGACTCAAAAGTATGTGGTACTTTAATTTCAAGGGACATCATCACTGCATTCATACAAAAAAAAAAAAAAAAACCTTCTTTGGCTACACTTGTTTAAGCATCAATCCTAGCCACGACTACTCGATCACATGCAGCTATGGCTACCCATGAGGAAGAGCCAGCAGCCCTGCCAGCTCCTGAAGCATCAGCATCGGCACCGGCACCGGCACCGACACTGACACCTCCGACAGCTCCAACAGACTCACCAACTACTGCAGTCATGAATGAGATGGCCCAAAGTTTCCATGCACTGTAAGAGATATTGCTTCGCCTAGTGCCAGGCACCATACCAAACATACAGGCAACACAGCCTAGTGTGCAAAACAACTCAATCCCATAAACTCCTTTTACTTTCTCCCTCATTGTAACACCCCATACTTTTCAGTACTCGGGTGTTACCGTATATAACCAAACTTAATATAAATACAAGCCTAACCTAAGTGAACATTCACGTTCATCCTAGTTTAAATCTGACCATTGAAAATAGTTCGCACCTGTGTATCAAACTATCCATCCATAATCTTCAAGATGAACCATCCAGTAGTCATATAATATTTAATAAGTATATTTATTTTATTTATTATATTTTACACAAACATAGATCAGAAAAATTATAGATGTATCTTAATAAATTACTTATCATATAGAAGTATATGAAAATATATTGTAATAAGAATAATATATATATATATATATATATATATATATATATATATATATATATATATATATATATATATATAATGTATGTAAAATATTATAAAAATAATATGATATTAACTAAGCATAATGAATAATAATTTTATAATATATATAATTGAATGATATATAAATATTAATGTAGTATTGAATATTTTTATAAACATGTATACCAAAAATTATTAGATATTTGAATAAAATTTTATATTATTTAACGATGTGATTTTAAATAAGATATTATACAATTTTCAATTCATATATATGTATAATATGAGACTGTATATTATGAATTGTATATTAATAAATAGGAGATCAATGGCATGCAGATAGTACTATGTTAATATTAAAATTATATGTATACACGTGTATGAGATTTTAATTATTTTAATTATAAGTAGTATACAAAAGTGATAAAATCTATATTAATATTCGTATTGGTTAGTAATATGTGATGAAAGCTTCACAAATGGGCCATTAGGACTTTTTAACTGTTGGCGTTCAGCTTTAGAATCAACCGACCATTAGGTTAACGGGAAACCACCCTTAGGACTACAGATCAAGTGGTGGGCCCCACCTGGACCTTGGATTTGCCCCATCCTCAGTAAAAAGGGCTACGACAGGGCTGCCAAATGAAGTGGATGGGGCAGATCTAGAAAATACACCTCAGTGGACCCCACATAGGAACAGTGAGCATGCTAGGGATGGTGCACCAGCCGTGCACCGAACCTACCAACTTAGTCAAACAACGTTTGACTGATGAAATTCGTAAAAGAGAGAGAGTTGCCTCTCGCCCGACTTTCCCGCCAAGCTGGATTTAAACAGACGACTCGGATTCACCCAAACTAAGACCCATCAACGAGATCCGATATGTTCATCGTGATCGGGCAACGGATCTGACCTGGGCCGTCCGTCGATATGGCCCCACATACTCGAGCAAGGCCACAGGAGTAACCGATGGGCGGTGGATTGTGTCGATCTTTTTCTAAAAGAGGGAAGCCAGTTGGGTGCCACGCTGGTGATCCGAAGCAACAGCTTGCCTCAAATCCCGGTCGTCCACCGAAAGCGCATCTCAACGCTCCTTTCAGCGCCAAAAATGGATAGGAATTCGGCTATGACAAGAAAAGGTTGTGGGAGACATTCCCACTTCGGGAAGGTCTCTCTGGCATGATCTGAGTCACTCGTCGAGCCACATAGGAAGATCCCCACCACTCCCTTTAGGGAAGCGATAGCTCCATCGTCTGATGCTTCTCATCTCGTAAGAAACTCTTGGGAGACGCATATATCGTGAGGTGTGCGCAAATGGCTATGATTTGCTGGGAAAAGTGGGCCCTGCAGTGATCAGAAGTCCCATCCAAGCCATTCGCTCGGACCAGATCACCCGAATACCCCGTAGATGAGAATCCGTCATTTCCAGCCATCTCATCTTCTCTGTTAAATAGGGTAACCCACTGGGATGGCATGGGCCCCACTGGCTGATCTATAACATTTTTCCGGTGGGCCATGGTGGTGTGAGTCCATCCCACATGGTGGATGGGCCCCACGCGCCCAAACAACGAGGATGGGTGCTCGAATACAACCCTCTGTTCTGACCGTTCGATGGACGGCTCGAGCAGGCTCCGTGGCTATAAAGGCTAGGCATTTTCCCTGGGATCTACACCAAAAATTAAAAAAAGAAAAGAGAGAAAAGAGAGAAAAGAGGAGAGAAAATAGAAGAGGGAAGGATTCAGGAGAGAATCCAATAGCGGTTGTCATGCCGCACTAGCTCGGTTCAAACCGGGTCACCTACTCGCTCTAACAAAAGTGGAGGCTGAGTTGGGTGGACTCAGTGGGGATAAATAGCAGAGAAAGAGAAGAAAGTGAGAGAGAGAGAGAGAGAGAGAGAGAGAGAGAGAGAGTAACGAGAGTCTGTTGCTGTCATGCCACACTCGGACTCGGTCTAAGTTCTGGACGAGTCCAAGTCGGGTTGAGCATGGCTCGGTCCGGGACGTCCCAGGGAGGAGTGAGAGATCAAAGTGGAAGCAGAGAATGAAGAAGATGTTGAGAGGGAGTGAGCTGAGCCAAGTCAGGCCAAGCTCTGCTCGAGTGCGGGACTTGTGAAAATACAAAGAAAAAGAGAGAAGGAGAGTAAGAAAAGTGGAGACATGCTATGAGTCCAGTAGTGTGAATCCCCTCCCTCTACTTGTCAAGATATTGCTAGAATCGTAGCCATCCTCAGAACTCAGGTTAGGACTGACTCGGTAAAACCCTTTTTATTTCAGTTTAAATGTTGCATGTTGAGTATGACTCTAAGATTGCTAGGTTCGAGCCATATGTAAATTGGGTTTACATGCATTCTAGTTCGGCAGGTTAGTGTCGAGTCGAGCTGGGTTAATTCAGTTTTGTAGGAGTTCAACTCCATTTCTCTTAGTGCACTCCTAGTCCAGTAACATAGTTCCTAATTAAGTTTGGCCCAATCATTAGTTGCAGCACCGGGGGTTTGAAGTATACACGGTTGAACTCGGGTTATCAAGCTAATCCGGGTTAAAACCAAGATGATTGGTCTGCTCCACTTCACTACTCGGTTAAGTCAGTTCAAGTTCATCCGAGTTCAAGCAAGCTTAATTGAGCTCAGTCAAGTAGCATTAACTTGTGGGGTTCGAGTCTTTTCATCGAGTTGACTCAGTGGGTTACACTAAGTTAAATTATTCAAAGAGTTGCTTATTAGTTATTGCAGTCTAATAATTAGTGTCTTTTGATTTCCTCCAAGTTAGGATCACTTAGGAGTCAAACTGAAGCTAGTAGGCCTAGTTGGGCTAACTCAGAAGGGCTACATGAGTTGGCTAAGTGGGGCTCAATTACAGTTTTTGAAATTAACACATTGTTGGTCCTTGGTAGTTCTTACCGAATTACAATCACAAGTCGACTGAGCCAATCAAGTATATTAGGGCAGGATGGCTTCGACATTGAGTTCCACCTAACCTACCAGTCATGTAAGCTTGAAGATTCGACCCTAAGGGTGCACGCACTTCCTAGCAACACCAGTAGACGATTCGACTCGTGAGGTGATGATTCTTTCCCTTGAGCTTTCCATCTTCTCATTAGCTTAAGTTATAGTTCTTATTTTAATTTGTAATTGATATCTCCCTTTTATAATCACATGTGTTAGCTGGTAGAAATTGAATTATTGTATTACATGCTTAATGATTATCCTGTATAATTGTTCATGCTTGTGGATCTCTTTTTGTGGATTGCTTACAGAACTTAAACTGGTACATTAGTGAGAAATCCCCACATATAAATGTACACCCATACTTGGATGTAACTTGACTGGTTTTGATCGTAATGGACCTTCGACTTGGTGGTTATTGAGTGATGCTTTAAATTAATCCTTGATGTGGGCCTACCATCAAGGGTTGTTGCGTCCAATGGTCTTTAAGGATGGTCTTTTATCGCATGGTTTTAATATCGGCCATATGTGGCTTAGTTTTAATAACCTGCCAGATGTGGCTTAGCTTTGATATTCGCTCGAGTTGATTTATTTTGGTATTCTCCCTATATGGGATTGCCATACAATTTCTATACAACCATGCGATGGTAAGCCACATATACTGTAATATGATTGGCCACTAGTCGACGGATTTCCATTAAACATACTAAGATGGTAGTCTCATGGGCTGGGGATGGTGGTCATGAGACACTATGCCCGAGCCGTCGGCCTATGCTGGGCCACGCGCTCCCCGTAGTGGCCATGAGCTCATTTAAATTGTTTGGTTGCAATCGGATTAATAATGACTTGGCTAATCATGCATACATGGCATATTACGATGGCTTGGATCATTATGCCCATGTGATTATGCTGAGTGTTGCGCTAATGACTAGTCATTCGACTTATAATGATGACTTGGATCATCATGCCCATGCAATTATGCTGAGTGTTGCGCTGATGACCAGTCATATTCTCGGGTGATGAGCCCAATGCCTGCTGGATGTTTTACCCGGGCACAGATCGTCTGGATGTTTTACCCGGGTCTATGATTGCATGGGTGATGACCCCAATGTCCGTCTGGATGTTTTACCCGGGACAATGATTGCATTCATGTATCCATGCATATAAATAAGACTGCATTTATTCTGTTTTGGCTGCCTAGATGTTTTATATTATTTCTTACCTAATGCGGCGGTGTGTAATTTTGAGGAGAATTCACACTGAGTTGGTCACTCATCCATCAAATGTACAACCGTACAGGTAGCAAAGGTGGCCCTGTTGATGTTCACATTCATATTGGTGAGGAGCAGACTATGGTTAACAAGGGTGCATGATTATATTTGCTAAGGGCTGCTACATGATTTCACAGCTCAAGATTGTTACAATTTACTTTGTTTCACATGTAATGTTATTTCATTTTGTATTTGTAAGATTGGAGACATTGATTTGTATAAGTCATTATGGGAACTTTCTTGCATACTCTAAATGTAATTAAAAAAAAAATTCCTTATGTTGATTTGTCCATTCTACGCTCATCTACTTACTCTGATGAAAGGAAAAAAAAAAGGTACGGGATTTGGTCCTCTATAAGTTAACACTCAGGGTTTTTGGGAAACAAGTCATGTACTCGGGTCCTGAAAAGTTAGAGTGTTACACTCATTCCTCCAGTAAATCTTGTTCTCCCTCTTCCTGCAGAATCAGCCCAATATACAAACAGGAGCAACCCTCCCGCACATCTTTCTCCTAATAGGAGATCTAATCAATTCCAAGGGGCAAAACCCCTCCGGACCGGTCCCTCCGAAATTGAAGACCTCCGAGAGCAATTGCAAGATATGCATAGGAAGCTACAGAAGCAGTAGGGGGTGGATCTTCCATCCACCAAGTTCAGGGATCTTTGTCCCTTCCCTGATGTAATAGTACCTCAAAACTTTGAGGTACCAAAATTTAAAAGGTATGATGGTACAGGGTGTCTTATGGACTATTTAAGAGCATTCTGCGAAGAGCTTAATACTATGGTAGGTAATGACGGAGCGTTGATCTATTTGTTTCAAAAATCTTTAAAAGGCGATGCATTAGATTGGTACACATCATTAGACCACTATCGAATTAAGACTTGGGAACAACTTTCTCAAGATTTCATTGATCATTTTGTGTACAATCTTAATGTAACACCCAAAAGGGCGAATCTTCTTGCCCTAAGGCAGAGGAATGATGAGTCATTATCATTAGACTACCGGTTCTCTGTATCCCAAAACCAGTAGCCAAAATCATGATGCCCGTAGCCTATAAATGTGCACTCTTGGACTTCGCATCCAACTTATTTCTGTGCTCTGCAACAATGTAAACATATGAAGTGCAACTGAACACTTTAATATGTGCAAAGTTCACTTCTTTTCTAGTCCACGTTTCTTCTGGTAGCACACCATCCAATGGTACTGAGGGACTTCTATTGATGACATATACGGCAGTATTCACAGCATTTACCCAAAACGTCTTGGGCAATCCTGCATGTAACCTTATGCTCCTAGCGCACTCAAGGATAGTCCTTTTAATACGCTCAACCACACCGTTCTGCTGTGGTGTCCCTGAAATCATTTTCTGATGTTTCATTCCATTTGCTGCACAATACTCCTCAAACCTCTTATCACAGTACTCTCCCCCATTATCTGATCTGAGACATTTTATTGTTTTACCTGTCTCGTTCTCTACCATTATTTTTCACTTCTTAAATACATCGTATACATCAGATTTGTACTTTAAGAAATAGACCCACAGTTTTCTACTAGCATCATTAATAAAGGAAACAAAATAATGTGAACCACCAAGAGATGATACCTGTGTCAGTCCCCACACATCAGTGTGTACAAGCTCCAACAGATGCATCTTTGAAGCGCGTCTTGTTTTTTTGAAGCTTACTATCTTCTGCTTGTCATACATCCAGTTCTCGCAGAGTTCTAAGTCAATAGACTTTATCCCTGGTAGCTTCCCTTTTGACAATTGCACTTTCATCAATTTCTCACTCATATGTCCCAACCTCTGATGCCATAACTGCCCATTCACTCCAGTTGATGCGACTGCGAGTGAACTATACGATCTAGAAGTCACGTACAAAGCACCTTCCTTCTTGCCTCGAGATGTCACCAAGGCACCTTTTGTGACCTTCCAAGAATCACTGGTGAATGTCGTCACATATCTGGTATCGGCCAACTGCCCACTGAGATCAAATTTCGTCTCAAACTCGGTACATGTTTGACATCCTTCAATTTCAAAGTCGTTCCGTCTTTCTGACTTATATGAACGTCTCCCTTTCCAACAATACTGCACGGCTCATCATCACCCAGGTAGACTCTCCCGAAGTCACTTGACATATAATCACGCAGAACTTCCTTACACGAAGTGGCATTAAACGAAGCACCCGAGACTATGACCCATGACTCATTCCGCACATCAAGAAACAAGATCAACGCCTTTGTGTCACTCTCCTCAGATAGGTTCATCGAATCCTTCCCACCTTGAGAGCTTCCCTCTTGTTTCTTAAGTGCCCTGCAATTACGTTTCATGTGCCCCTTCTTCCCGCAATGCCAACACCCATTCTTATCTTTCGGTCCCTTGGACTTCTTCCTCGACTTAGAACGTCCGTATTTATTGCCTCATTTATTCAGCGATCTTCCTCTTCCTTCAGCGTTTAAAGCATTTCCTGAATCCCCTGAAACTCTCGATGTCTTTTTTTTAGATTCTTCGCTAAGAATTAGATTAGCCACATCATCAAATTTTAGCTTTGTCGACCCTGAAGAATTGCCAACGGCAATCACTAAACCATCCTAACTGTTAGGCAAACTGGACAAGATCAATAACACCCTAACCTCATCATCAAAAGTGATGCTAATGGATTCTGATTGACTCGTGACTGTATTGAACTCGTTTAGATCTTCATGTCGAATAGTCGTTTCACAAGATGAACCTTATTGGACGCTGAGGGTTTTTCATATATCGTAGCTAAAGCTTGCATTAATTCTTTTGTGGTCTTCACCTTGGATATATTGAAGGCGACGCTCTTAGACAAAGAGAGTTGGATCGTTCCTAAAGCCTTCTGATCTAATAAAGATCATTCGTCATCTGTCATCTTCTCTGGTTTCTTCTCTTTTCCTCTTAGAGGAATATAGAGGTCCTTCTGATACAGATAATCCTCCATCTGCATCTTCCGGAAGGCAAAGTTTGAACCATCAAACTTCTCAATTCTAGTCTTCCTTTCTTCCATCATCGCTTCCACTTGAACTAAACCAATAGTTCTGATACCAGTTGTTGCGCAGCACGCCAACAACGCAAGTGAACCGAGATCCAATTTCTTGTCTCACCCACAAACGATAAACAGGAAGAAATATAATTTAGAAGTAGAATCCAAGCATACCAACAAACTACAAGACAAAATATACGTGGAAAAACCCCAACAAGGGTAAAAAAACCATGGGTGCAAACTTCCACTATGAAGAAAACAAAGTTACAAGTAATATACTCACCTTGGACATATAGAAAATCCTTAGCCTTACTTTAGAAAAACCCTTTTCCATACCTTTTGCACACCCTAGAATAACCCTAGGATCCCTATTTATAATTTAGGAAACTTCTGTTCTGCACCTCTGCAAAACCGCCTCAAAATTACGCAGTCCACACCAAATCCGCGTAGAATCTGCGTAACCCTCGACTTGTCGAGTCAGGGCCTCGATTGGTCGAGAGACCCCCTCGACTGGTCAAGGCCAAAAAACATGACTCTCTGGACTTTGAGTCGTGCACCGCTCGACTGGTTGAGCAGCCCACTCGACTAGTCGAGCAGTCTCCTCGACCAGTCGAATAACGCAGTGAAAGACCTCCGTTTTACAATGGACGCATTGGTGTGCTGGCTCCACACCTCAACAAGGTGAACCCTATACAAACGTATGGATGAGAAGGGGAAAAAGAAGAGGAAAGAAAGAGATGAGAGAAAATATCTCTCTCTCTCTCTCTCTCTCTCTCTCTCTCTCTCAAGGTAAGGCACAAGGGTGTTACACCCAGGGCCCTCTCTTTGTCTGAATTCTCTCTGTTTCTGTTTGAGATATGATCATATTTAAATTTATAAGGAGAAAGGTGGGGTTTCAATAATGCATACCATATGATGTTCAATCACATGACAGACTTCTATATATCCTATTGTGATTGAAGTATGCGATCATTTTATTCATACATATACTTATGTTCCAATACTTATATTATAATGAACATTCATTAAAGATTAATATCTCATTTTAATCAAATAGTAGAACATTAAATTACCATAAGTACGATTATAATAATTTTAATAGTTAAAACAAAATTTTAATGGTTGAAAATCTTATAAAAACATTTTAAAACTTCTTTAAATACTAAACCTAGTAGAAAATTACTTTTACATACCAAACCTTGTAGAAAATT
This sequence comes from Magnolia officinalis, assembly GCA_021015155.1. Classification (NCBI taxonomy): domain Eukaryota; kingdom Viridiplantae; phylum Streptophyta; class Magnoliopsida; order Magnoliales; family Magnoliaceae; genus Magnolia; species Magnolia officinalis. The sequence continues at coordinate 106,024,650 of JAJHSJ010000003.1, forward strand.
GCTTGAGATTTAGGAATCTAACCATAAACAAGTAAACTCATTGGATTCTTTATTGCCTCATGCAAAAATTTATAGATCTTATTGAATATATTGATGGTTTTTGTATAAAGCATAATGGAATAAAAGTTTTATAAAACTAAATTTAATTAATCATAAAGCTCACAACCTTGATCATACCATGTTTCATAAGTAAACATAAGCCATACATTATAAGATCATACCTATATATGGAAAAACTGTCCAATCTATTACTCCCCCAACATAGAGAGTTTCTCCTCAATCCATCGTAAGGGGAAGATGGTGAGCAGTCACATAGAGATGTTTGGAAGGGTGACTTAACCCATCCGAGGGGTGGGCCTTGTGCTCAATAACAGGACATGCACACGTCAGATGCAAGATGGGAGGTACGATAGCCCACTTTTCCCTCTCCTCCTTATGCTCTCTTTAGCTTTCTCACAAATGGGTGTTTAAAAGGAGCTTGGACATCTTAGACTTCTCTCCAATCCCTTCTAATCCATATACTTTAACTGTCCAACACTCACCACTATCTAGGATTGCTATCCTCAAGCAATCCCATACACCTCATCAGTGGATTCAAATCATTATATGTTCATTAAGTAGAGATTAAAACAACGGTTAAAACTCAAATTTAATTATTGAAAACCTATGATTAATGAAAAGTTTGTTGAAGGAGAAGTGAAGGATCACAACAAAGGCATCGTCGGTTGAGTAGCTCATCCTTATCTCTATTTCATCTTCATCTCTCCTTTATTAAAATAATTTTAATATAAATAATATAGAGATTGAGTGCACTACGCATCTCTCTCTTCTCTTCTCATTCGAACTTTCAATAAAGTTGAGTTGTGGAATCAACGTATAAAAGACCCTTTTGGTCCTAGGTGGGAAATGTGATCCCCACATCGGCTCGTTAATAAGCTTCTGGTCAGTTTTCATTTTGTTTTGTTATTAATGTTAACATTATTTAACTGTTAAAATTTGATATTAAGAAGCGAATTAATGTTTCTCAAATGAGAAAATTGATGATCCGACAGTTAGGATGGTGGATCGGAAACTTGATTTTTATTAATTTCCAACAGCTTCTCCCTATAAGCCAATGGAGACATCCACTCAGCTGAGATTCATAGGTCTTTCATTATAAGGGTCTTTCATTATAAGGGTACAACCTAGTTATTTTGTATCAATTGTGGTTGGTGTTTCTGATTTTTTCACAAAAGCTATGTGCTTTGTCACCGTGGTCTAATGGCCACATTAACGATCCAATAGTTGATTTACTGCTAGTGGGCAGTGTGTTCTGGAAGGTAAAAGGAACTGGTTTTTGCACCAAGCGTAGACCAAATGGACAAATAGCACAAGCAGGCAATCTGGACAATCTTTACTTTGGCCCCATTGCATGATTTTCCATGGAGTCTTATCTCAAAGGTCACACTCCACTGGGAGAGGCAATATGCTGGGTGGCTCGGGCCAATCCTGTAGGGTGTAGGGTGAAGGCTTAGGCCCCTAAACTTGGCTTGAGGGTCTAGCCTAGGCTAATAATAAATTGCAGGCCCAGCCCATCTCACAGATCAATTATCAAGGGGACCACTGTCATTAAAAATAATAATAATAAAAAAAATATATTAGACAGTTGAAAGACAGACTCACCCATTTATCATGCATGTGACACTCGTGGGTATCTAGGTCATGCTTCAATTATCCAAAACATTTATATCATGAGACGACGAATAATTTTTTAATTGGACATTTGATCATCTAAATCTTTTTCGTTAGGCCCAGGTGGACTCAGGTTGATTAAGGCCCGGACTTACAGGACTAGGGTCGGGTTCAAGCCAGCCCTAATCTTCGACTAATTGTCATCCCTAGTATCAACCATCAGATCTTTCTTAATAAATTATAGTAAGCTGATTAACCATCCGTTTGGAAAGCACGAAATGGAGGGTTGGGATGGAGGGGGGAGAAGTGAGGGAGGGATGAAAGTAGAGAGAACATATCCCCAGGGAAGAGGAAGGTGGTTGCAGGGGCACAGACAAAAGAGGAGGGTAGGTGGGGTTGGTAAATGTGGAAGTAAATGGGGAGAGAGAGAGAGAGAGAGAGAGAGAGAGAGAGAGAGAGAGAGAGAGATGGCGAACGTAGATACCAACGATGGCTAATACTGGACTTAAATGAAACGCAGTCCCATGCACTCTCTCCCTCGCATTTATTCCCTTCTCTTTTCTTCTCTTTTCTAATCAACACCGGCACGGATATGCCGTGTCTCTCTCCTCCATTCAAAGCTCTCTTCAGAGACAGACTCTCTCTCTCTCTCTCTCTCTCTCTCTCTCTAACTAATGGAATGTCCAACAATGAATCCAAAACGATTTTGTCCCTCTATCATTCAAATTTCCAAGTGGGGTTTTGAAGGGATTTCAAGGTGGGGTTTTGATGAAATTTGGACCCAACATGGTAGTTCCATGTCCAAGATCCAGGCCTTTCATCAGTTATTCTACACTCAGAACATGCCCTCCACCAAAAATAATATTTGGCCACTTATTAGGCAGACCATACGTCAATGTAAAAAATGGATGTGTGGGGATCAGCCCAACATGGGTGAATCACTTGATGAGTGTACTGCTCTGAATTTTTGTACATGACATGCTCACTGCAAAATATCTAATGAATGGCCGAGATGGACGATGTGTACGCCATCCTACAGTGAGGATCAGCCCTACACGGTTCTCTGATGTGGGCCTTACATTCTACCGAATCACTTTAAGGGCAAGAGAGCTACACTATGAAATGTCATTTTCACCATTTCTTAGCCGTACACGTGTCATTAATTTACCTGAACCCAATGCTCCTGATCATACATATTGACAACAATCGATTGAACAGTTAAAATTGTCGACTTGCAAAAGGCTTATTGGTTGGTTGAGATTCGCGGATCAATCTTTGTCTAGGCCATACAATTTGGATGGTCTGGATTGTCTTAAATGAGTGCACATGTGTGGCATGCGTAGAAGGTAAGTGAGGATCTCGCCTGTCTACCGTCCCATAAGAAGTGGCTTTCTGTTATAAATAAATAAAAAGAAGTAGCTTTCTGGGACAAGGTTTCCTCATTTACATGTGATTTCACATGTTAGGGTTGGTAATTTAAATAGCTGTTAACTACCGTCCATTTGTTTTTTATGTTGAACGTGTCATACAAATATTCCCAGCATGGTCGAGCCAAAAGGAGGTGAACCGTAAATTGACCATAACTTTTGATCTGGGTATCGTTACGGGGCGTACAACCTATCAATCTTTACTGAAACGGGCCATCCGAGGTGAACCAACCCACAAAGTGGGTCGCATCTATCTATTTCGTCAGAAAATGCATGCTTTTAGCTCAAAAACGAATTTTTAGAAAAAAATTACTATTTTTAGTAATTCCGATTTTTTAATATTTTTTTAGAGTTTTAGATTTTCTTTTCTTATAGAAATAACTTTTAATTATACTAGGACTCTTCTAGAGAAATTTTATTTATAATTTTTATTTTTAGAAATTAAGCCTTAGAAGAGTTTTATTAGAATTAGGATTTTTATTAGAGTTAGAATTTTGCTATTTTTGGTAATTACAAATTTTAGTTTAATTTTTTCTATATTAATGGTGTAAGGAGACACATTAAGAAAAATTATCAATGATCAATCAATCAATTTCGAATTTCTTAAAATTTATTTCTATTTTTCTGCTTTCTTTCCTCGTGGATTCGAGAAGTCTCTGTGTTGAGTCCAGAGAAGCTCCGTGGATTCGGAGTAGTTATCCTCATCACGTTCATCCCTGCGTCAATTGGTATCAAAGCGAAGTTTCCCCTTGGGCCGATGACAAACAATGAAGGTATGAATCAAAATCCTGTGGACGGTGATACAGGGATTCATTATCTTTTAGAAAGAATGGAAGCTTTCCACCGAGAGAATCAGTTGACCATGTAAGGGCTGCAGGCAACCCTCAACCGTATTGCGGATGCGCTAATTCCGCTCCGAGCTCAAAGTGATGCTCAACCGCCCGTGGCCGCTGTACGACACAACCCCAATTTCTACAAAGCACCATCAGATGATGGTAAATCACAAGCCACCACTTCGATTATGAGGAAGTCGTTATACATGCCAAAGGTAGAAATAGAATTACAGCGAGATAATATCTTTCGAACAAGGTGCACTGTATACAAAAGAGTCTGTAATGTGATCATCGATGTCAGGAGCGATGAGAATTTCGTATCGAAAATAATGGTGGAAAAGCTACAACTGAAAACAAAAAGACATTCATCTCCACACACGATTGGATGGATCAAGGAGGTCAACAAAACAGAGGTAACTGAACGATGTCGTATATTTTTTTCCATTGGTAAATATTATAAGGATGAAGTAATGTGTGACGTGGTCGACATGGAAACTTCCCACATGTTACTTGGTCAACCCTGGCAAAATAATATTAATGCTACACATAGGTATCGGGATAACCTATTTATCTATATTAAAGATGGTAAAAAGATTATCATCAGCCCTATGGGAAGGGAGAACCAACCCAAGACTTCTAAAGTTGAGGAACGGTCTCTTACAACTGAATAGGCTTTTGTTAAACAATCTGAGGAAACAAGATATATATATCCATTAGTTGAAAAGAAAGAATATATGGAGCCTGTGAATATCCCAGAAGATTTAAAGCCAATATTGCAGGAGTTCAAGAAGATTGTGCTCGATGAACCCCCCAATAAGTCGCCTCCCATACAAGATATACAAAATCACGTTGATCCCGTCTCAGGGGCGAATCCGCCTAATTGCCCACATTATCAGAAAAAATATGAAATCTCAAAGACAGATGTGAAGGAACTGATCAATATTAGTCAAGTCAAGGAAAGCATGAGTACATGTATTGTGTCAGATGTGAAGGAACTGATCAATATTAGTCAAGTCAAGGAAAGTATGAGTACATGTATTATGTCAGCTCAAGAGCTTAACGCCAAGTACAAAAAAAGGACTAATGAACATCGGCGTTAGAAGTTATCTCAGACTCATGTGCCAAGTCTCTTGCGTAACTCGAGGACGAGTTTTTTTCAAGTGGAAGGGTCTGATGTAGAATGTGTCACAGAGATATTCCCAGCATGGTTGAGCCAAAAGGAGGTGGACCGTAAATTGACCATAACTTTTGATCCGGGTATCGTTACGGGGCGTACAACCTATCAATTTTTACTGAAATGGGCCATCCGAGGTGAACCGACCCACAAGGTAGGTCGTATTTGTCCGTTTCATCAGAAAATGTGCGCTTTTAGCTCAAAAACGAATTTTTAGAAAAATTTTACTATTTTTACTAATTCTGATTTTTTAATATTTTTTTTTAGTTTTAGATTTTCTTTCCTTATAGAAATAACTTTTAGTTATACTAGGACTCTTCTAGAGAAATTTTATTTGCAATTTTTATTTTTATAAATTAGGCCTTAGAAGAGTTTTATTAGAATTAGGATTTTTATTAGAGTTAGAATTTTGCTATTTTTGGTAATTATGAATTTTAGTTTAATTTTTTTCTATATTAATGGTGTAAGGAGACACATTAGGAAAAATTATCAATGATCAATCAATCAATTTCGAATTTCTTAGAATTTATTTCTATTTTTCTGCTTTCTTTCCTCGTGGATTCGAGAAGTCTCTATGAGGAGTCCAGAAAAGCTCCGTGGATTCGGAGTAGTTATCCTCATCACGTTCATCCCTGCGTCAATTGGTATCAAGGCGAGGTTTTCCTTCGGGCCGATGACAAACAATGAATGTATGAATCAAAATCCTGTGAACGGTGATCCAGGGATTCATTTTCTTTTGGAAAGAATGGAAGCTTTCCACCGGGAGAGTCAGTTGACCATGTAAGGGTTGTAGGCAACCCTCAACCGTATTGCGGATGCGCTAATTCCGCCCCGAGCTCAAAGTGATGCTCAACTGACCGTGGCCGCTGTACGACACAACCCCAATTTCTACAAAGCATCATCAAATGATGGTAAATCACAAGCCACCACTTCGATTATGAGGAAGTCGTTATACATGCTAAAGGTAGAAATAGAATTACAGCGAGATAACATCTTTCGAACAAGGTGCACTGCATACAAAAGAGTCTGTAATGTGATCATCGATGTCAGGAGCGATGAGAATTTCGTGTCGAAAATAATGGTGGAAAAGCTACAACTGAAAATAGAAATACACTCATCTCCATACACGATTGGATGGATCAAGGAGGTCAATAAAACAGAGGTAACTGAACGATGTCGTATATCTTTTTCCATTGGTAAATATTATAAGGATAAGTAATGTGTGACGTGGTCGACATGGAAGCTTCCCACATGTTACTTGGTCAACCCTGACAAAATAATATTAATGCTACACATAGGTATCGGGATAACCTATTTATCGTTATTAAATATGGTGAAAAGATTATCCTCGGCCCTATGGGAAGGGAGAACCAACCCAAGACTTTTAAAGTTGAGGAACAGTCTCTTACAACTGAACAGGCTTTTGTTAAACAATCTGAGGAAACAAGACATATATAGCCATTAGTTAAAAAGAAAGAATATATGGAGCCTGTGAATATTCCAGAAGATTTAAAGCCAATGTTACAGGAGTTCAAGAAGATTGTGCTCGATGAACCCCCCCAATAAGTCGCCTCCCATACGAGATATACAAAATCACATTGATCCCGTCTCAGGGGCAAGTCCGCCTAATTGCCCACATTATAAAAAAAATATGAAATCTTATAAAGACAGATGTGAAGGAACTGATCAATATTAGTCAAGTCAATGAAATCATGAGTACATGTATTGTGTCAGATGTGAAGGAACTGATCAATATTAGTCAAGTCAAGGAAAGCATGAGTACATGTATTGTGTCAGATGTGAAGGAACTGATCAATATTAGTCAAGTACTCAAGAAAGCATGAGTACATGTATTGTGTCAGCTCAAGAGCTTAATGCCAAGTACAAAAAAAAAGACTAATGAACATCGGCGTTATCAGTTATCTCAGACTCATGTGCCAAGTCTCTTGGTTAACTCGAGGACGAGTTTTTTGCAAGTGGAAGGGTCTGACGTAAAACGTGTCACAGAGATATTCCCAGCATGGTTGAGCCAAAAGGAGGTGGACCGTAAATTGACCATAACTTTTGATCCGGGTATCGTTACGGGGCGTACAACCTATCAATCTTTACTGAAATGGGCCATCCGAGGTGAATCGACCCACGAGGTGGGTCACATTTGTCCGTTTCGTCAGCAAACGCGCGCTTTCAGCTCAAAAACGAATTTTTAGAAAAATTTTACTATTTTTAGTAATTCAGAATTTTTAATATTTTTTTAGAGTTTTAGATTTTCTTTCCTTATAGAAATAACTTTTAGTTATACTAGGACTCTTCTAGAGAAATTTTATTTGTAATTTTTATTTTTAGAAATTAGGCATTAGAAGATTTTATTAGAAATAGGATTTTTATTAGAGTTAGAATTTTGCTATTTTTGGTAATTACGAATTTTAGTTTAATTTTTTTCTATATTAATGGTGTAAGGAGACACATTAGGAAAATTATCAATGATCAATCAATCAATTTCGAATTTCTTAGAATTTATTTCTATTTTTCTTCTTTCTTTCCTCGTGGATTCGAGAAGTCTCTGTGAGGAGTCCAGAGAAGCTCCGTGGATTCAGAGTAGTTATCCTCATCACGTTCATCCCTGCGTCAATTTTCTACACTTATGGTTGTATGGACAGCTGATGAGTGGATGAGCCTGATTTTTTTTCCCTACCCAATGGACGGAAGGTCGACATTGCTGACATGTTGGCACATGTGGAGTACATGAAGTGGTGCATCTATTTTATGGATTAGCAAAGCTTTAGACGTTCTTTACAATAGGTCATAAGTTAGCAATTTGAAATGCAAAAGGCCATTTAGACAAGGAGGATTGAAGACAGCAACGCATACGTGTGAGAAATCCCACCCATTTATCAGGATGCCTCCCTGGACCTTCCCTGTCCCGTCAAATCTGGCTGGTGTACTTTTCAGCTTGGATACAGGTGTATGGCAAAGATGGATAGTCAGGAGAAAGACAGACCACCAATCACCGTGTGTGTCCCACCTATTGAGCCTACCTTCTCTGATTTTGGGCCAGGGCATGTCCTCAGTGCCCTACCAGATGAATGGCCCTGGATGCGCATGTGTGTGCATTGTGAGAAAGGGTTTTAAAGGGGGTATGATTTGCAGTGAAGTACAGCCAAACCCTTTTGGCCTCTTGGCATTCTCTTTATAGAAGACATTTACATGTATGATTTGTATGTATAAGTACTAATGCCTAATTCATTCACAGTGTTTTATGTTTTCTGGAGAAGGATAGAGTCGGCTTAATATTTCTTGGGAAACGACTGTAACTTTCTTCGTTGATATTGAGATTTATGAGGTAACTTGGGAAAAGCCTAAAGTTTCGTTTACTTAATTAATACTTTTAGTTTTTCCATTGTTTGACAAAAGCTTCATGATAAATTTTAGGCCTGTTTGGATTCATGCAAAGTATAAAAAAGGAATAGTGTTTCTTGAGAAAACCTCATTTCCAAGAAATTGAGAGAAAGAAAATATTATTCTCTTTATTTGTTTTTAAACAAGAATTTCTTAACAATTAAGATTTTATTTTTAAATTTGTTATTCAACAAAACAAAACAAAAAATCTTGGAAAAAAATAATTCTAGGTAGTCATTGGTATGGGTTAGATTAGCAAGTGTAGCACATTATAGCATTTATGGTTTGAAGATGGCCGAAGGCACATGTGGCCGGTAGTACATGTGGCATAACTCATAACATAAATGTTCCGAAGGAGAATATATTAGGGAGGTATATTTTTTGTTATCCATTTGAACACAAGATCTTTTACCCTGATATTATATTAAATAACCAATTGCTCTAAAAGTTTCAGCCGTTGGAAGGTGTCATATTAATATATCTCAGCCGACTTTAACACCTTTCAATCCAAACGGATATTAAAAGTATTCATTATTATGTTCCCAACATTTATTGTGGTAAATGGTTAACCAAACAGTCCCTAAAGTTGTTCAATCCAAATTTCTTGGCTAAAGAAGCTATTAAGCTCATCAAAAGAGAATGGGTGCAAACATGCGACAAATGCTTCATGCTTAGCACCCAACCCAACAATGACAATTGTAAAGTGGAGAAATTCTTTTGTATATAATTAAATATTGATAGGGGAAAGTTTAAAAATAGAGAAGATACAATGTTGAAAATAAAAATAGGCTAATAGCTAATTAGAGATATTAAAATCTAATTAAAATCAATTTACATGGATATAACATATCTTAAGATCTAATTAATATCAATTTAATTTATAAAGATATATAAATACAATCTAATAACATATAGGGTGAGATCATTACCAACATAGTTTTTTCTTTTAATAATAATATCAAGGGCATTAGCAAGGTAATTTTTGGACATTAAAAATAATTGATAATCAAGGAATAGGCCATCAGGAGCAGTTAACAACTTATACCAAGTTGGGGTTAATTTGGCCGCAACAAGTCTTTTGTATGGGATGGCGGTTGTTGTAGGTGTCTAGGCAACAAAAAGCTCTATAGGGCTTAGGAGTTTTAGAGGAAATTAATATTTAATATTTTTTTAATTAATTTAATTATTTTAGACTTATATCCTAACATGAAATAAATTGCATAACATGAAATAAATTGCATGAAAAATAAAAGTGAATATTATATAGACATTAATGATGACTGGCCAAGAGAAACCATATCATAAAGACATTAATGATGACTGGCCAAGAGAAACCATATCACAAAGACATCAATGCTGCCTGGCCCCACAAAGCTTCCAAATGAACGGGCTCCCTACAGTAAATATAGGAAAATTGGCGTGCTTTGAGCCCGTCCGTAATTACTGATTTATCCCCCTGCGAAGGTGAAAGAAGCGATTCCAGTGTTTGGTCATTTCAACGCCCTTTCATTTAATTTACAACTGAATTGTACTGTATTTCGAAATGTAAAAGGAATGAGATGCTGTAGCTATTGAGTGAATAGAGATAATCAATACTCATGTAACCCGCATTTACGTTTCGAGAAACGTAACAAAAAGAAAAGCCCGATTCTCTTTGCTTTCAAATCGTGTGAGGCCCACCTGACATTTCGAGTAAGTTTCATGAAAGAAGCCTGTCAAATAAGCCTGGCTTCTTCCAAATTACGTCAGTGCCTCCCTCTTTCAGTGCAACAACTGTTAACACAGTAGCGTGAGTTTGTTACACCGTAAGGGATACATGCTGCATCATCCCAGACTGTCTGAATAGTGGACCATATTGTGGATGGGTTATTACTGACCAGATGATCGTGACCATTGTATTTGGGCTATTGTGGTTTTGTTTTTAGAGCTTTTAATTACGAACGTGGACCCTATCATTTTGACGGTTGGACTCCGTAGCTTCCACCGATGGGAGCTTGTGGGCCCCTCTTGTAAATGACATTATGCCCAAAGAAACAATGTTTGTGCTGATGGCAATGGTTAGATCAAATCATTGTAATTCAAGCTTACAAGGCACTTCTGCCAAAGTTTCGTTAATTCAAATAACAAATCGAAAAATATATTAACTTCCACAAGTGCCCTTTTAATTTTGGTTGTTTGACCAAAATAACCCTTTCTCCCTTTTAATTAACCGGCATAGATGTGACATGACTTTCTCGGTGTCGCATTCCATCCGTGCATTTGTACACGGGAGTTGTGCGTTTGCCATCATCTTCTAGACGGAGGTGATCATCCACCGAACATGGCATATATGTATGGGAATCATACGATCTAAATCTTGGTCCCCTGCCCGGATACTGCACACCCAATATGGTGCTGACAGAACAAATGAACAACCATAAACTTCTAATTCTAACTACTGTATTTGGCTACCCAGATGGTCTCAGTAGAAGAGCTGGCCATCTTTAATCATAGTAAAATACATGCAAATGTCCATCCACAATGGCCATACAATTTGAAGGGTTCACTTGAGTTATGCTATGCAGAGCCCACCATGATATATATATATATATATATATATATATATATATATATATATATATATGCTTCATCTATCCTTCTTGCCATCTCATTTTAGAACAAAGATTGAAAAATGTGAAAGATCTAAAACTCAAGTGGACCACACAAGAGGAAGCAGTTGGGATGGAAACACCCATTGTGGAAACCTTTGTAAGGCCCACTGTGATGTTTATATGCCATCCAACCCATTGATCATATGATAGTTCTCACTGGGATTGAGGGAAAGACAAATAACCTGATCCGAAACAACTGTGACCTCCAATCAGATTTTAATGTTAAGCATTTAACTTCCACTATTTCTTGTAATGAGGTTTATTTGAGCTTTTGATCCCCATGATTTTTGAAATCATCAACTAAAGTAGGTTGGTACAACAGTAAAAAATGATATGAGTACCTTGGCATGGCTACTTTTGTCGAGGATATGACTATAAGAACGCTTTCAAATTATTTGAATTTAAATTACATTCATTTTTTAATTTATTTGGAAAGTTGTAATCAACGGTCTATAAATACAAGCGAATCTAGGAGATTCCCTTCATTCGATTGGCTTAACATATCAAATTTCCTTTATTAGAGCCCTAGCTAGATTTCTTCCTTTACTTTTTTTCATCCTGACCGTCGGATTATTTCCATTTGTTAATCCTGACCGTCCGATTGTTTTCCTTTTGCTACTTGCCCAGATCCTCACTAGCGGACCTCGGAAATTAGCCGCTCGAATTGGTTTTGCCACTGAGATGTAGAGCGGGTCGTGGACAGTTTCATGGCCAAGATGGATGAGACAAGGCCTGGTCGACGACAGAAGTGATCCGGACCGTCGGACCTTAGATCGGGCGTATCTCGCAATCCGGAATGAGTTACCTGACGTAAAATATATGATTTTGGGGTAGAACGAGCTACTTTAGCGAACCAACCCTGCTAGGCAGGATTGCGCAACTCGAAATTGCGAAAAACCCCTGGATCGACGGTCGTTTCCCGGTTTAATTTAATTTCGTTTTTACTATAAATTGTAAGTTTTAGTTTAATTATAACTCTTCATCCGTCGAGCTTTAGGAGTTGCGCCCAACATGAAAAGAGCTTAGAATAATTAGGAGAACGGTTTACTGAAGCCAAATAGGACACTTACTATTTTTGACCGAAAACCTTGCGCACTAGTAGACATCACGACCGTCTATAGATATATAGTAAGTTTACTATTTATTGTAAGTCACGGATTCTAGGAGTTCTAGTTGTAGTTTGATTCTGATTTCTTTCTCATTGCTTGGTACCCCCATTTAAAGGGTTGTGAACTTATTTTTAGTCATCAATTAATCAATTTTGAATTTCTTAGAATTTATTTCTATTTTCTGCTTTCTTTTCTCATGGATTCAAGAAGTCCCTGTGAGGAGTCCAGAGAAGCTTCGTGGATTTGGAGTAGTTATTGTCATCACGTTCATCCCTGTGTCAATTGGTATCAGAGCGAGGATTCTCCTCGGGCTGATGGCAAACAATGAAGGTATGAATCAAAATCCTGTGGACGGTGATCCAGGGATTCATTATCTTTCGGAAAGAATGGAAGCTTTCCACAGGGAGAGTCAGTTGACCATGCAAGGTGCAGGAAACCCTCGACCGTCTTGCAGATGCGCTACTTCTGCCCCGAGCCCTGGGCGGTGCTCCACCACCCATGGTTGTTGTACGACGTAACCCTGATTTCCATAGAGCACTACCAGTAACGAATCATAGGGCTACACCAGATGATTCAAGTTCTAGCGACGAGGACCTTAGCGAGGGTTTTGCTCGACGACTAATCCATGGAGGTGATCATCTAGATCATACTGAAAGAGACTATCGAGGTAAGGCTGAACTTTCAAGTTTTAACGGTTTATTACGTATAAAAGATTTTCTCGATTGGTTAGCCGAAGTAGAGAGATATTTTGATTATATGGATGTGTCAGATCATAAAAGGGTAGAATTGGTAGCGTTTAAATTAAAATCAGGTGCTTCTACATGGTAGAAACAATTACAACTCTCACGAGCCCACCAAAACAAGGCGCTCATCATGGCCATGGATGAGACGTCTTCTTCGATCACGATTTCTCCCCAGTGATTTTGAGCAGATATTATTCCAGCAATATCAAAATTGCCGACAAGAAAATCGAACCGTCACAGATTACACTGAAGAATTCCAGCGGTTGGCTACATGAAACTTTTGTCATAATCTGAGTCACAGAAGGTGGCACGATTTATAGGTGGGTTGCGGCTGAAAATTCAGGACCGAGTTCAAATGTACTCAGTCGGGACCATAGATGAAGTAGTTCAATTGGCAGGTAGGGCAGAAGCATAACTTACAAGAACTCTTGCTCATCCATATCCTTCAACTCGACCCCCCATGACAGGTCCCATACAGGATCCAGTGTTGGCACAAGGAAAAGATCCAGTAGGAGAACGCCCTTAACCTCCTACAACCTCAAACCGTGATACGGGGAGCAACTCATCCAGACCGTAACGTACAACACCCACAACAGCGGGCCCAAGTAGGATTTCAAATCCTTATGCTCGGCCAAGGTCGAACAATTGTTACCATTGTGGCCAACCAGGCCACTTATCAAACACTTGTCCTCAACGTCCCGCAGCACACTTGACTATAAATGAAGGGGACACTGAAGATGAGGCCGCAGAAGAAGACCATGACTTTAATGAACATAAACAAACCACTGAAGAAATAGCAGGTAGCGATGAAGTGACGGGCGAGGATCGTGGCAAATTTCTAGTTGTGAGGCCATTACTGTATGGCCCACGAAAGGAATTACATCCACAATGACACAATATATTTTGTACTCGATGCACTGTCAATGGAAAGGTCTGTGATGTGATCATAGACAGTGGTAGTAGCGAGAATATCGTCTCAAGAGTGATGGTGGACAAGTTGCAGTTACTGATGACGAAACATCCTTCCCCGTACTCAATTGGCTGGATAAAAAAGGTGAATGAGACCAAGGTAACTGAACAATGCACTATCTCGTTTTCAAATTGCAAAAATTACAAGGATTAAATACTTTGTGACGTGGTCGACATGGAAGCTTGTCATATGCTACTCGGTCGACCCTGGCAGTCGGACCGTAATGCGACTTATCGGGGACGAGATAATGTCTACATATTCGTCAAGGATAGTCAAAAAATAATCCTTACCCCTATGGCACCAGAGAACTACCCTGAAGCCTCTAAAGTGGAGGGGAGTTTCCTCTTGACCATTCTGAATTTCATAGAGGAATCTAAGGAAACCGGCGAGGTATACGCCATAGTGGTAAAGTGCGAGGAAGAGGAACCCTCAAATATCCCTCCAAGTTTAAGATTGTTGCTAAACGAATTCAAAGAAGTCTAGCCTGAGTATTTACCTGATGGATTGTCTCTCATGAGGGGCATCCAACATCACATATACCTCGTCCCTGGGGCTAGCCTACTCAACCGCCCTCATTATCGGATGAGTCCGAAGGAGTGCGAGATACTTCAGGGGCAAGTGGACGAATTGATCCGTAAGGATCTCTTGAGAGAAAGCATGAGCCCATGTGTGTCGACAGTCAAACAATCAACAAAATTACCATCAAATATCGGTTCCCAATACCACGGTTGGATGACATGCCCAATATGATAGAAGGGGCCATGGTGTTCTCTAAACTAGATCTAAGGAGTGGGTACCATCAAATTCGTATCCGACCCAGTGATGAGTGGAAAACGACATTCAATACCAAGGAATGGTTGTATGAGTGGCTGGTCATGCCCTTCGGCCTATCAAACGCACCAAGTACTTTTATGCGTTTGATGAATCAAGTCCTAAAACCGTTCACTGGCCGATTTGTGGTAATATATTTTGATGACATATTAATATATAGCCAGAATGAGGTGGAGCACAGGAAACATCTCAGGCACGTGCTTCAGGTCTTACAAATTAACAAGTTGTTCCTCAACTTGAAGAAGTGTATTTTTTTAATGGACAGACTATTGTTCGTAGGATTTGTTGTAACGTCTACATGCATTCGTGTCGACGATGAAAAAGTGCGAGCTATTAGGGAATGGCCGATCCCGACAAACATTCATGAGGTGAGGAGTTTTTACGGGTTTGTGACTTTCTATCGTCGATTCGTGCGAGATTTTAGGACCATAGTCGCGCCTATAAAAGATTGCATGAAAAAAGGACCATTCCAGTGGACCGATAAAGCTGACAAGAGTTTTCATGAGATCAAGCATCGTTTGTCTACAACACCGGTCTTGGTGCTTCCTAATTTTGACAAATTGTTTGAGGTTGAGTGTGACGCTTCATACGTCGAAATTGGGGGAGTATTATCACGGGAAGGCAGGCCGGTAGCCTTCTACAGCGAGAAACTCAGCGAAGCCCGAAAGAAGTGATCGACTTATGAGCTTGAGTTGTACGAAGTTGTTCAGGCATTGCGACATTGGCGGCATTATTTGATTCAAAGAGAGTTTGTTCTGTACACTACCATCAAGCATTAAAGTTTATTAATATTCAGACTAACGTGAATCGTGTGCATGTTAAATGGGTTGCATTTTTACAGGAATTCACGTTTGTTCTGAAGCACAAGTCAGGGCAGCAGAACAAGGTGGTTGATGCACTTAGCCGTCGTGCATCACTACTTGTTTCGATGAGTAACAAGGTGGTCGGATTCGACTGTCTCAAGGAGCTATATGTCGAGGATGAGGACTTCAAAGATTCTTGGGTGAAGTGCCAAGAAGGTCACCCCAATAACCTTCAAATATAGGACAATTTTCTCTTCAAAGGGAATCGATTGTACATCCCCCAAAGTTCTCTGAGGGAGTAGATTATTTAGGAGCTACATGGAGGTGGCCTTGGTGGACACCTTTGGCCAAGACAAGACTCGATCTCTTGTGGAAGATCGGTATTACTGGCCGCAATTAGTACGTGATGTGAAAAAAGCCATACAACGTTATCATGTTTGTCAGACCTCCAACGGACAATCTCAGAATACGGACCTCTACACCCCATTACTTGTGCCTGAAGGTCCTTGGGAGGATTTATCAATGGACTTCGCGCTTGGTCTCCCACGAACATAACGCGGTATGGATTCAGTGCTCATGGTGGTAGATCGTTTCTCCGAGATGGCACACTTTATCCCATACAAGAAGACCCTCGATGCAACACATGTGGCGAATCTATTCTTCAGGGAGGTCGTATGGCTACACGGGATCTCCAAAACCATTACTTCTGATCGTGACACGAAGTTCATTAGGCACTTTTGGCGGACTTTGTGGACTCGATTCGAGACACGACTTCAATTCAGCAGTGCTTACCACCCACCGACTGATGAGCAAACCAAAGTTGTGAATCGCACGTTGGAAAACCTCTTCACTGTATTTCAGGAGAAAAACCGAAGCAGTGGGAATTGGCCTTGTCTCAAGTAGAGTTTGCATTCAACAACATGGTGAACCGCTCGACAAGAAAATCACCATTCCAGATTATCTATGGATGAGCGTCTTGCCACAAGCTTGACTTGGTCCCTCTGCCCAAGCACCCAAGAATGAGCATTGCAGCAGAACATATGGCAAACAAGATCATGGGCATCCATGCAGAAGTGTAGACCAAACTACATACCTCGAACGAGAAGTACAAGGAACAATCGTACAAGCACCGGCGACAAAAAGTGTTCGAGGTCGGCGACCGCGTTATGGTCCATCTGCGCAAAGAGAGATTTCCGACCACGTACAACAAGTTGAAAAATAAGAAGTTGGACCCGTCTCAATCATTCGAAAGATCAATGACAACGCTTATGTTGTTGATCTTATAGATGACATGGCGATCTCACGGACTTTAAACGTCGCGGACCTAACCGAGTATCATGAACCAGCGCTGGATGAGACCTCGAGGACGAGTTCTTTTGAAGTGGAGGGGACTGATGTAGAGCGGGTCGCGGACAATTTCATGGCCAAGATGGATCAGAAAAGGCCCGGTCGACGACAGAAGTGATCCGGACTGTCAGACCTTAGATCGGGCGTATCTCGAAATCCGGAATGAGTTACCTGACGTAAAATATATGATTTTGGGGTAGAACGAGCTACTTTAGCCAACCAACCCTGCTATGCCAGGTTGCGCAGCTCGAAATTGTGAAAAACCCCTGGATTGATGATCGTTTTCCTATTTTAATTTCGTTTTTACTATAAATAGTAAGTTTTAGTTTGATTATAACTCTTCATCTGTCGGGCTTTAGGAGTTGAACCCAACGTGAAAAGAGCTTAGAATAATTAGGAGAACGGTTTGGTGAAGCCAAATAGGATACTTACTATTTTTGGCCAAAAACCTTGCGCACTAGTAGACATCACGACCGTCTATAAATAGTAAGTTTATTATTTATAGTAAGTCGCGAATTCTAGGAGTTCTAGTTGTAGTTTGATTCGGATTTCTTTCTCATTGCTTGGTACCCCTATTTAAAGGGTTGTGAACTCATTTTTAGTCATCAATTAATCAATTTTGAATTTCTTAAAATTTATTTCTATTTTCTGATTTCTTTCCTTGTGGATTCGAGAAGTCTCTATGAGGAGTCCAGAGAAGCTCTGTGGATTTGGAGTAGTTATCCTCATCACACTGCCTAACGAATTGGCTAAGACCCAAGAACGCCCTCTCCACGTGCACCTTTTCATTTACGCGTGCTTAAATGGTATGTGTTCAGGAGGCCGATCCTGTTCATGGACGGGTTACCGTGAAAAGATACGCCGAGGCAAAAATCAATAGGATCCACACGTTACGAGGACCCACTTGGGCTTTGAATCAAGACCACTAGCTAGCAAGTTGTCCACATTGTTTGTTACACGGGATGGCCCACCTATTGGGGCCAACTTGATTTATGCCCAACCTCATTCATACCTCCAATATCCCATTCACACTCATGAGTATATGCATCGCGTGTAAATGTGCGTCTCCGTCTACCAAACCTCACAAGTGCTCCAGTGGTACTGGGACCACCCTCAGCTTACGATGATACCGAGCAGGTTTTGGCTCCACGTGATGTATGCAGACGATTCAACATGTCCATTCCAAAAGTCAGATTGATCTTGAGGTTAAGGTGGGCCACAACACAGGGAGAACAATGTTAGATAGGAAGTGGACCCTTGATTTGCAAAGGGACACACCTAAATTGCTAAACGGCCTGAGTTTTGGCCTTACCCTTCATCTTTAAGAGATGAATGATCATAACTGCGTAGATTCCATGTATACAATATGGTGGGTCCTCCATGTAAATCAAGGGCAGGTGTTGCCTCCCAACTTTTACCCGATAGTGTGACCCACCTCATTTTTAGATCAGAATTATTTTAAAGATACAGGGGTAACATGCTCTAAATCATCTGATGGACGTGTTGGATTTCATCCATTCATTCCTTGGGAGTCGCATCTTTCCAGTACCACCTAAGAGCCTCCCATCTACTACAAACCAAACATCTTTTTTTTTTTTCCTAAAAATTTATTCCGCGCATGGGAAAGCGAGCGAAGCAGCAGGGGCATTTCCGTCATGAAAGTTTTGCCAGTGGCATTTTCGTAACTTAAAATATGTGCCTTTATTTGTTTATGGGTAGACTCCGCTCCTATTCAGACCGCATCTTCGGCCTTATCCAAACCCACGGCTTCTTTTCATTCTCGCTTTCGGTTTTTCTTCGAATGTATTTGCTGTCATTACCATTCTTCTTTTTCGTCTCCGTTATTTGCGTTTCCAATTGCTCTACTAAAATCTCGCTGAGATACGTTGCATCCAACGGTTAGCATCGATTTCATGGCCCCAACGCCCTAGCAGTACCTGTCTCTACTTGTGTCATTTTCACTTCAGCTCCCAACATTTCTGCTTTTAGCATCCTTTTCTTGATCTTGACATCCCTCCTCGTTTCACGTTTCCATACACTTTCAATCGACACCCTTGATTTTTTAACAACTTCTCTTCTCATCTTGCCGTCTATCTGTCTGTCATTTATACCGGCAAAGATGGCATCCATCCCGGTGGGCCACGACATGGCTGATAGCTTATCGGATCTCTTCGAAGACTCAGGTTTCAGTGACACCAACTTGGCTGGAGCAGATTCACCGGAAAACCTCTTCAGCTTCTTGGAGTCCCTCGACGGCGCTCGGGATGTACAGTTGACGTCGCTTGAAGAAACCGTCTTCAGCCCTAAGCACGACGACCCATCAACCACGTTGGTATCGCAGAAGTCAAGCGCTTCAAGTGCTCTGCAGGAATCTGAGACGGATGCAGAAGACTCACCGTCTTGCAAGAAGATGAAGCTCTCGTCAGTGCCTTGTTTGGAAGAAGTAGCCCCAGACGGACAACAACGGATATCTCACATAACGGTGGAGCGGAACAGAAGAAAGCAGATGAACGAACACTTATCGGTACTGCGATCGTTAATGCCTTGCTTCTACGTGAAGAGAGTAAGATGTCTACTTCCTTTCTCAAAATCATTTTAACATGTCCTTTTATTTTGAAGTTTTTCACCAGTAGCCAAACATGATACTATAAGATAATGTGCCACTTACAATTGTAACTCTTTTTTCTTCTTCTTTTTTGGGGTTTTCTTTTTTTTTTTTTTTTTTTTTTTTTTTTTTTTTTTTTTTTTTAAATTTATTTAGGGTGATCAAGCTTCAATAATAGGAGGTGTAGTTGATTTCATCAAGGAATTGCAACAAATTCTTCAATCTCTGGAGGCAAAGAAACAAAGAAAGGTTTACAGTGAAGTTCTTAGCCCTAGGCCGGTATCAAGCCCGAGACACCCATCACTGAGCCCTAGACCCCCACCATTGAGTCCAAGACCACCTCCATTGAGTCCTAGAATGAGCTTGCCCATAAGCCCTAGGACTCCACAACCAACAAGCCCTTACAAATTACCTAGTAGGATGCAACAACCTTATTTATCCCCCACCATGAACACGTCACATGACTCCTCTTCCTCCTTTGACAATGTTAAGGAGCTCGCTGCCAACTCGAAATCACCAGTCGCGGAAGTGGAGGTGAAGTTTTCAGGTCCTAATGTCCTTCTGAAGACAATATCGCACCGGATTCCTGGCCAGGCCCTCAAGATAATCGCTGCCCTTGAAGGCCTTTCGCTTGAGATACTCCATGTTAGCATCAGCACCATTGATGAAACTATGCTCAATTCATTCACTATCAAGGTACTAACTTACGTGCTCTCATCACCTTCCTTGTCTTCTTTTTCTTATCATTTTTCTTTCAAGACTGGCCATCAAAAGACTTCTTTCTTTATTATTAATTAATTTTATTTTTTTATTTTTTATTTTTTTGCGCAAAAAAGAAGTGAAGAAAAACCAAGAACACAACCATGTGGAAATCATTTGTTTTGAGAAATATCAAAGGCTCTTCAGCATTTTCGCACTTTATAAGCTTTCTTTCTTCCAGTAAGGCATTATATAAAGTCTTTTTTGGAGTTTTTTTTTTTTTTCAAAAAGGTGGGAGCACACCACCTGATGAGACTGTGTTGATTGGAAAATTGGTTGTACATCCAAATAGGTGAGCAGTACAAAAAAGGAGTCTCTTTTCGGATCTTTCTTTTGTCCAAGAAGGCATTGTATAAAGGCTTTTTGTATACACGAGGGAGCAACAAAAACAACATTTACCATATTCAAAGAGGGTGCAATTGGGTGAGCAAAACAAAACAGGAGACTTAATTAAGGGTTATTTTCCATTAACAAAAATTTTGAAATTTTTGGGAAGAAATTTCAACACGAAATTTCTTAATTAAGAGGGTAAAAAGTTAATCTACAAAGAGATTAGAGGTAATCAAAGGTGGCAAATGATGTCCAAAACAAAAAAGAAAGAAAATTAATAATCAAGTGCCTTAAATAGCCTCAAATGATCTACCAGCAAAAGCTGCCAAAATCACATGCCTCGTTTTGGTTTGCAGTTTTACACTCGGTATTTGTGAATGTTTTTAAAATAGTTCTCCTGTGCCCGTTTGGATCACTGCCAATTTCTCACTAATGCATTCAATTTTACCTTGAAAATTATTTATTATGCAACGTTCTTCTCTGATGTTTTTTTTTTTTTTTGGACCTTTTCTGTGACCTTCCAAATGCTTGTACGCGGATCGTTCCATAAATGGAATCTTCTACACCACTTGTTTTTTCTTGAAAGTTTTAAACGAGGAATGCTAATTGCACTGGCTCATGCCAGATGAATGACGGGCTTCCAGAATATGTTCTAACATGTTACTTATGTAAAGATCCAGCCCATTCATTTTGTTTGTATTACTATGAGTAATTCCTAGACCAAAAATCAGGCCAGACAGCTCATCAGGTTGGCCACACATGTTCATAGCCTTAATTATTCTCTGATACAAGTGGCCTGCCTGTGTAGTCGGCCTGCTGATCTTTTGGGTCAGGGGATGATTACAGTGAATCATTAACATAACATAAGCATCAAGTACTGTTGCAGTTCACTAGGATAGACCTGCCATCTCTCTCTCTCTCTCTCTCTCTCTCTCTCTCTCTCTCTCTCTTTGCGACTTGTTCCTCACCTCAGGGTAATCTAGCCATTCATGTCTACCATGGATAGGCGAATTGAAATAATAATAATAATAATAATAATAATAATAATAATATAATGATCAGAGATCCTCACAGTACATAAGGCATCCAAATGTGGATCCTTATAGTAAGATCACTAAATATCTCTGATTTTTGCCTTTAAAAAAAAAGATCTCTGACTTTTTGCAAGTGGCCTATGATCCATGGTGACACATGCTTAGTGAACGGTCTGAATCATCTCATGGATGGGCAGAAGCGAGTGGTAAGAAATGGTGTACCTCTCCAGCAACCCACATGACACGATGTTAATTAGATTCCATGGAACAGTTCAAAATTCAATCAGTTCCACTGGCCGAGGAGGATTCACGTGTTTTCAATGGTCCCCATATAAGCTGCGTACGAAAATCTCCGACTCGTCCATCTATGGTACCCGGGAATCATATGCGCATTTAAGTTTCTATTCCTGCCAACATTCAGAAGGCGGGCGCATCAGGATTCGTGCCCAAAATCAATGGACGGTTGTAATGTGTTGAGTACACAAAACTCGTGTACCAGATGGGTACGCCATCCATTCACAGACTTAAATAAGGGCATTTTTAAAAGCCCACCTCTGATGACACTGTTTAAAGTGGTTAATTAGGGCTGATGATTGGATGCTTTTTGTTTCTTTTGTAGATTGGAATTGAATGCGAACTTAGTGCGGAGGATCTCGCCCATGAAATTCAACAAACATTCTGCTGAGGCCCACTAAATATAGCATCAGACCATCCACAAACATTCTGCTGATGCGTTACCCAACCCAATATCGCATCAACAAAACCTTAGTCTCTCTCTCTCTATGCCTAGTAGCCATTAATGTATGTGATTCAGCATTAGCTAGCTTTAAGTTGATGTAACAAATTCTCGTGTTATTCTAACCTCCTTAGTTGTCTTTTCTTAGCATTGTAGAGTTCTGATGTACGCATTTTTTCCTAAGTGAATCGAAAATTCTACTCAAATGGATCGCTGCAATTTCTTTCCTCCCCTTCTCCTTTCGGTTTGGTGGCTAAGTTACAAGCGATAGCAATTTCGAAATATGATCATGTAGACGTTAACAATGGCACGTCTGGTCTGTTAGAGTAGTACCTATTATGAATGTATGCATGAAGAATTAAGAGTATCTGTTACATTACATATCATAGATCATGGTTATCACGTAGATACATGTGATATAACATATACAAGCATGAATCTATCTACCTATTCAACCATGCATGTACAACTCTATGTACAGATGTACATATATCTACATGACAACCATGATCTAACAGATATAATTTAATGCATACTCTAACACGCATCCATTGCCTATGACCTGAGCACATGTACAACATGTGTCATGTGCTCCCTCGCACGTACGCACAATCAGTCTCTCCACACACATCTACTTGCGCACAAACTCAGAAGATGACAGAATGCTGGGATATGATGCAATACAATCTTCTATACTATAACGGGGTAACTATCCAATCACAGTAGGGTCAATGGCGTGTAAAGCTACTATTCAAAATCTTTTGCCGCAATTTCTTCTGCTCAAAAGTGATTTTTAAGATGCCACGAGGCATGATTGAATACATACAACTGGCCCGCTTAGCTGACTGGCAACATTTTGGTGGTGGAGCAACTCTACTGGACAGATTAGATGCATTACACAAATCACACTGAGGTCCACAGGCAGCTAGTTATATGAGTTCTTGTAGAGGAACCAGCTACGCATTGTCATCTTTGTTGCTGTTGATGCAAAAATCTGGTCCACTCTTGTTAGACCTTCGAGTATATGCATAGGAAGAAGATAAAAGAAACCATGGCTAGAGCAAGGGACCCTCCGATGCCAAATTCAGGCTAGGAATTTGGGTCTAGTAGGGATTTTGGGTGAAAGACTTTGCGTACCTTTTTATGTAAATGGGCACCTTATTTTATTTTATTTTATTTTATTTTATTATTATTTTTTTTTAATGTAGGTGGGCTGGAGACGATTCGTGATCTTAGGCACAATCTTTGCATAGGTTTCTCAACCATTATGCAAGATTCATGTAAGTGATAAGTATTAACATAGTTGACCCTAGAATCATGCAACGGGTGGTCGAGACCGACCTGAGCTGAATCCTCGATCACTTAAGCTGAAGCCGAGCTGAGCCAAGCCATCGATTGGTTAGGCAGATCTCCATGATTGGCTCAAAATGAGTTTCCACACTGATCGTCACTCGTCGACTTTTCGTGTTCCTCAATCTATCTAGGCTCCGATCATAGGAGCCGACCCATCTCCTCGGTAATACTTACTGTTCTTGATAAACCGTCCCTTTAATCTCGCCAAGCCGATCAGTCTTCTCGTCATCTTTTGATCATATACATCTGAACGGCTTTTGGAGATGTACAAATAAGCTTGGTCGAAGCTCAGACAAATAAGCTTGGTCGAAGCTCAAAAAAATAAGCTTGGTTGAAGCTCGAAAAAAATAAACTTGGTTGAAGCTCGAAAATACACTATATCGAGGATTAGACTCGAGAGTGTAAAGTTATTCCTCTCCGGAACAATCTGAGATGGCCGTTCAGGAGCCCTTTAGTCCAGAAGTATGTGCTCGTGAGTCCAAGCTGACCCTATGTGTGGTCAAGCCATTTTTACCCACAACAGTTGTTGTTGTTGTTACGACCCATGTGAACACATAATTTCCACTCTTACTGACCTAATTTTTTGTTAGTTTTAATTTTCTAAGTTATAACAATTTCACTTGCCTAATTAGTAAAATAAGTAATGAAAGAGAAGTATATTTGAAAGATACAATTTCCCAAGCTACATGGGCAACATTATAATCTTATTTAACATTTTAACTATACCATGATGCATTTTAACTTGTGATATTTCAGGAGAGTGTGATAGATGATACAAAAGCTCTGAGGAAACATGCACATGGCAGGAAATTCATATTGAACAACTAAATTTTGGTTCCTAGTTTTAATTGAATCAAAAACCAAAAATTAGACTTGTTAATTTAATTCCACGTCTATATGATTGGTTTACATTTATTAGGCAGTTGAAATGAAAAATATCCAGTAGTCTTATTTGAGCAAAGTGACCATGAATCATCGATTGGGTTTGTTCAAGCAATCTGATTTTGAGGTTGTGATTTAAGCCCATGAATGCCATTTGATCAATTTCTGAGTAAGCAACAAACATCATAATGCTGCCAAAGTATCAAATAACTCCCTTTTAATGTTTTCTATCTTATATAGGGGTATTTTGGTATAATTTTACTACATCGCCGTGAGAATTCTACACATGTGAGAAACCAAACCGAGGGAAGCGGATTACGTGTGTAGCACTGATTGTGGGGGCCACCTTGATGTATACATTGTATATCCATGCCGTTCATCCATTTTTTCAGCTCCTTTTAAGTCACGAGCCCAAAAATTAAATAAATTCAAATCTCAAATGTACCACCCCACAGGAAACAATGGTGATTGTCCATTAAAAACTTCTTGTGAGCCACAAAAGTTTTGGATCAAGCTTATATTTGTTTTATTGTTTTTTCCCTTCATCCTATCCTGTGTAACCTTAATTATCAGTAGGTTGGATGAAAAATAAACATTGCAATAGGCCTTAGGAAGTTTTTAATGATGGGCATTCAATCACCAGTCTCCTGTATATGTTGTGGTCCACTGAGATTTGGATCTGCTTCATTTTTTGGTTCATGCCCTAAAATGAGTGGGCAAAAATGAACTGGAAAAAATGGATGAACAACATGAATGTACAACACATACATTAAGGTGGGCCCCACAATTGGGGGGACCATGTTAGGTGAGGCCGGGCAGCACCCAAGCCACTCCCCGAACCAAGTTATAGGGGCAAGAGAAGTTGCTTTCTCATTTGCATTTTATTCTTTTTGTAGAAAATAGAGAGTAATAGAGAAGAAAAGAAAAGAAAATTCCCTAGGGATAAGCTTGGGTTTTGACATTCTCCTTGTCCCTTTTCTACTACATTGGAGATGAGAACCGAGGAGTAGGATCTATTAGTGTGGTTTAATGCAATTTATGATTATTTTTTTTTCTTTATTTCTTTCCGTTGGGTTTTATCATTTTGGTCCCCTATCATAAGTTCTATAATTGCTTAGGCTCCATTCACATCACCTTTTTGGCTACCTAACCTCACCTCGGGCATCTCTGTGGGCCCCACACACCTTCAGACTACAGGAAGCAATCCGCTTTCCCTAACTAGAAAAGGAAAACATTTCTATTATTTGGTAGATCTATTGCTGTGGACACTCAAAAAACAGCGGCCACACAGCTACTGTGCTGTCTTTGTTTGGGGAGCAACCATACAGTAGGCCCGGTATAATCGGAATATGTTAGAGACCTCAGTCCACAGTACACATGGTGGGTAACTTATCAATCCGGACCGTCCGTCTGGTAGGCCCTGCTGTGGATAGAAAATGTTTGAGAAAGAAAATATTGATGTGTACAGTAGAAAATGGAAATAGATAGTGGTCAACGTTCAGTTGTGAGAAGTGTGTCGTGGATGGGACTGTTGGATAGGTGTGCTTCCCGAAACATGGTCCATTTATGATAAGGCCCACTAGATGGACGGTTCTCGATTGCTAAGTCACCCTGCCACACGTATTGTAGAGTATGGGCTACCACATTCCAGTTGTACCTGCTCCGTGGTATCATTTTCCCTTTGAAAGGCAGACACCATTAAGATGCAGCCGTTACGCCTCTAAATAAGGGTGGGTCAAGTCTCAATAGCCACGTTCCGTGGTTTTACAAATGGTAACTATAACCAGCCAAAAATGGGAAGCTGGTCTACTGCCTATGGATGCATGGCAGTTTTCCGTGCCTCCACGTGGTGTATCATTCACGTAACACGCAGCTGCGATGATCCGTACCATGCATCCTGCAGCCCCACCATTGATCAGCTGTTAACTAAAATTTGTTTTGATTTAACTATCCTAACCATCTAAATTAATGGAAGTTCTATAACCGGATGAGAAACGTTGCTGACTTTTTGTCCTTGTTCATTTATATGCCCACCGTTTAAAGGGTTAGGATTGTCCAAACCACACGACTGTTTGGGCTACGGCCCATTTAGTAATTTAACCCATCAAATGAATGCTTACGATCTAGTCCATATATCTAGACTTGGCGATGTGCCGATGCCTCCAGAGCCACTGGATCAGGTCCCATCCACTAGAATCATATTTTCTTGTTTGCTTAATTAGTTTTTATGTTAGAGAGCAGATTTGGCGCTTATGGAGGAATGACATTTTCCATTCCTTCAAATCATACTAAAGAATACATGGCACACACGATCCAATCAGATTGATATTGAAACGACGTTCATTTCGTGGTTCCAACAGTGATTGGACCGTGGTCCAAAAATCAGTGTTTAAATATTTTCAACCTTAATTAGTTGACATTAAATGAACATTAAAAGATCAAAAAGGAAAAAAAAAAAAAAAACAAAAAAACAAAAAAAACCATCAATAGCTACTATTGATGCAAGAATCTAGCCTGCCTTCTTACCACTTCCAACCAGAAAGGGAACAAATGACTTTGACTAAAGTAAGGAACCCTCCATGCTGAAGTTAGGCTAGGAATCTGAGTCTGGTCATATTCAAGGGTTTAGGGCAAGAGATTCAACGTCCCTTTCTATGTCGATGGCCCTCCTTATAGTGTTAGCGGGATGAGGTGGCCTGCCATCTCGAGCACGATCTTAGCCATTCAAGTGATATGTGCACGAGTGGTGGGTGTCGATAGTTATCCTATAATTATGCGGCGGACGGTTACATGTGAGTAATGGGCACTAGTCATTATCCTGAATTTGTGCCCATCTGTAAGCAATCCTCTACTGAACCGAGGAGATAGGTCGGCACGGCTCTAGTCGAGACATCGTAGGTTGAGATGGTATGGCTCTTTGTTGGACTGATGATGATCCCCAAGCTAGGCCAATCCGAGCCACATTCTACCGGTTGACCGGAGCCGATTGGAGCTAGACTAATCCGAGCCGAGCCTTGAGGGGGCTTGGAAGCATGGCTTTGGTCATTAGGGTCGCTGGTATTGCAGACTGAAGGTCGACCTGATCTCCTCGTCAACGGAGTCACCTTGATGGGCACGCTCATCAGCCGATCTGACCTCAAAGTGGTCAGGTCATATTTTCCCATAACAGCTACTATTATGTGAGGAAAAAGATCCATTTATTATAGGTTAAGATTATCTAATCAAATAAAATTTGGTTAACCATTAGGATTTGTGATTAAGATCATCATACACATGCTACATGTGTGGCAAGAAAGTGCATGCCTTCAAAGGTAGGCAAGCCTTTCTCTATCTTTATTTTAGATTAACTCCAAAAGCCAACAACTTAGTACATTAAAAAAATGGTACAAATCAATAAAGCTTGCCAGCATATAAATGCAGAGACACAATTCTCTTTTGAAATTCGTATGCATTGTGTGGTTGCAAATTATATATTTTAGAGTGAATCCCACATGAAATTTGCACGAGTGCCGTAGGTCCATCATATCATATGGTGTGGTACAAGATCTCAAAATAGAGCACTTGGTTCACCAAGGTCCAGTGAGCACTATACGGCCATTCACTTCTTTTAATATGTATGTTTTCTATTTTTATTTTTTTACACCCCTGCACTTACACCATAGTAGATTTTCACCACATATGAGAACTCGAACCAAGACCTCGTATTGAAACACTTAAGAGGCTGACACTGAGGCAAGGAGTCGTGTTAACCTGTAGCAAGCTGTTTTGGGCCAACACAGCCTTGTAATTCAAGGACGACACTGAGGTTCTAAAACTCTCTCGACTCCACTCGGCAAGATTCCCAACTTAGTGCCCACCAATGTTCTGTTAAAAGAATATTTACTGTATATCTTTGCTATTTTATTATATATTATGTAGGGAGTACGATTAATTAACAGCGATATACAGCCCCTAAGGTACTTTTTGGCCCACACATGTTGTTCGCAAGCGGTACAACACCTGAGATCTGTGGGCCCACTATGTTGAGTTTATGTAAGGGCCCGTTGGATGGATGGAGATCCTCTATGGCACTTGTTTTGGTACGCAACCGGTACAATGCCCAAGCTCTGTGGAACCAGATGTGTTGTTCTTTTTTTCTTTTTTTCTTTTTTCTTTTTTTCTTTTTTGTTAGCTTGTTAGTACACCCCACTGTCAGCTCCACTTCACTGTTAGCCACTGACGCAAGGATGAACGTGATGAGGATAACTACTCTAAATCCACGGAGCTTCTCTGGACTCCTCACAGAGACTTTTCGAATCCACGAGGAAAGAAAGCAGGAAATAGAAATAAATTCTAATAAATTTAAACTTGATTAATTAATAACTAAAAACGAGTTCACAACACTTTAAATAGGGGAACCAAGCAATGGGAAAGAAATCAGAATCAAACTACAACTACAACTCCTAGAATCCACGACTTACTATAAATAGTAAACTTACTATTTATAGACGGTCGTGATGTCTACTAGTGCGCAAGGTTTTCGGCCAAAAATAGTAAGTGTCCTATTTGCCTTCACCAAACCATTCTCCTAATTATTCTAAGCTCTTTTCACGTTGGGCGCAACTCCTAAAGCCCGACGGATGAAGAGTTATAATCAAACTAAAACTTACTATTTATAGTAAAAACGAAATTAAAGCAGGGAAATGACCGTCGATCGAGGAGTTTCTTGCAATTCTGGGCTGCACATGTGCTGGGTTGGTTGGCTAAAGTAGCTCGTTCTACCCCAAAATCATATATTTTACGCCAGGTAACTCATTCCGGATTGCGAGATACGCCCGATCTAAGGTCCGACGGTCCGGATCACTTCTATCGTCGACCGGGCCTTTTCTGATCCATCTTGGCCATGAAACTGTCCACGACCCGCTCTACATCAGTCCCCTCCACTTCAAAAGAACTCGTCCTCGAGTTCTCATCCTGCGCTGGTTCATGATACTCGATCAGGTCCGCGACGTTGAAAATCCGTGAGATCGCCATGTCATCTGGAAGATCAACAACATACGCGTTGTCATTGATCTTTCGAATGATTGGGACAGGTCCAATCTTTTTATTTTTCAACTTGTTGTACGTCCCGGTCGAAAATCTCTCTTTGCGCAGATAAACTATAATGCGGTCGCCCACCTCGAACACTTTTTGTCATCGGTGCTTGTCCGCTTGTTCCTTGTACTTCTCGTTCAAGGCATGTAGCTTGGTCTGCACTTCCGCATGGATGCCCATGATCTTGTCTGTCATATATTCTGCTGCAATGCTCGTGCCTGGGTGCTTGGGCAGAGGGACCAAGTTAAGCATATGGTGAGGCACTCGTCCATAGATAATCTGGAACGGTGATTTCCTGTCGAGCGGTTCACCATGTTGTTAAATGCAAACTCTGCTGAGACAAGGCCAAATCCCACTGCTTAGGTTTTTCTCCTGAAATACAGCGAAGGAAGTTTCCCAACGTGTCATTCACAACTTCGGTCTGCCCATCGGTCTGTGGGTGGTAAGCACTGTTGAATCGAAGTCGTGTATCGAATCGAGTCCACAAAGTCCATCAAAAGTGGCTAATAAACTTCGTGTCACGATCAGAAGTGATGGTCTTGGGAACCCCATGTAGCCATACGACCTCCCTGAAGAATAAATTTACCACGTGTGTTGCATCGAGGGTCTTCTTACATGGGATAAAATGTGCTATCTTGGAGAAACGATCTACCATCACGAACACTGAATCCATACCGCGTTGTGTTCATGGGAGACCAAGCACGAAGTTCATTGATAAATCCTCCCAAGAACCGTCGGGTACAGGTAACGGGGTGTAGAGGCCCGTATTCTGAGATTACCTCTTGGAGGTCTGACAAACATGACAACATTGTACAGCTTTTTCCACATCACGTACTAATTGCGGCCAGTAATACCGCTCTTTCGCAAGAGCTCGAGTCTTATCTCACCCAAGGAATCCACTGAGGTTACCTCCATGTAGCTCCTGAATAATCTGCTCCCTCAGAGAACTTTGAGGGATGCACAATCGATTCCCCTTGAAGAGAAAATCGTCTTGTATATGAAGGTCACTGGGGTGACCTTCTTGGCACTTCACCCAAGAATCTTTGAAGTCCTCATCCTCGGCATACAGCTCCTTGAGACAATCGAATCCGACCACCTTGTTGCTCATCGTAACAAGTAGTGATGCACGATGGTTAAGTACATCAACCACCTTATTCTGCTGCCCTGACTTGTGCTTCAAAACAAACGTGAATTTCTGTAAAAACATAACCCATCTAGCATGCACACGATTCATGTTAGTCTGACTATTAATAAACTTTAATGCTTGATGGTCAGTGTACAGAACAAACTCACTTTGAATCAGATAATGCCGCCAATGTCGCAACGCCTGAACAACTGCGTACAACTCAAGCTGATAAGTCGACCACTTCTTTTGAGCTTTGTTGAGCTTCTCACTGTAGAAGGCTACCGACCTGTCTTCCTGTATAATACTCCCCCAATTCCGAAGTATGAAGCGTCACACTCAACCTCAAACAATTTGTCGAGATTAGGAAGCAACAAGACCGGTGTTGTAGATAAATGATGCTTGATCTCATGAAATCTCTTGTCAGCTTTATCAGTCCACTGGAACGGTCCTTTTTTCATGCAATCTGTTATAGGTGCGACTATGGTGCTAAAATCTCGCACAAATCGATGATAGAAAGTCTCCAACCCGTGAAAACTCCTCACCTCATGAATGTTTGTTGGGATCGGCCATTCCCTAATAGTTCGCACCTTTTCATCGTCCACACGAATGCCTGTGGACGTTACAACAAATTCTAGAAACAACAGGCCATCAGTTAAAAAACTACACTTCTTCAAGTTAAGGTACAATATGTTAATTTGTAGGACCTGCAACACCTGCCTGAGATGTTTCCTGTGCTCCACCTCATCCTAGCTATATATCAATATGTCATCAAAATAAACTACCACAAATCGGCCAGTGAACGGTTTTAGAACTTGATTCATCAAACGCATAAAAATACTTGGTGCGTTCGATAGGCCGAAGGGCATGACCAGCCACTCATACAGCTCTTCTTTGGTCTTGAATGTCGTTTTCCACTCATCACCGGGTCGGATACGAATCTGATGGTACCCACTCCTTAGATCTAATTTAGAGAACACCTTGGCCCCTTCTAGCATATTGAGCATGTCGTCCAACCGTGGTATTGGGAACCGATATTTGATGGTAATTTTATTGATTGCCCGGCTGTTGACACACATGCGTCAGCTTCTATCTTTTTTTTACGTTAATAATGCTGGTACAGCACATGGGCTCATGCTCTCTCTTAAGAGACCCTTACAGATCAATTCCTCCACTTGCCCTTGAAGTATCTCGCACTCCTTCGGACTCATCCAATAATGAGGGCGGTTGGGCAAGCTAGCCCCAGCGACAAGGTCTATGTGTTGTTGGATGTCCCTCATGGGGGGCAATCCATCAGGTAAATCCTCATGCCAGACTTCTTTGAATTCGTTTAGCAACAGTCTTAAACTTGGAGGGATGTTTGAGGGTTCCTCTTCCTCACCCTTCACCACTACTGCGTATACCTCGCCGGTTTCCTTTGATTCCACCATGAAATCCCGAATGGTCAAGAGGGAACTCCCCTCCACTTTAGAAGCTTCAAGGTGGTTCTTTGGTGCCATAGGGGCAAGGATTATTTTTCGATTATCCTTGACGAATACGTCGACATTGTCTCGTCCCCGATGGGTCGCATCACGATCTGACTGCCAGGGTCGACCGAGTAGCATGTAGCAAGCTTCTATGTCGACCACGTCATAAAGTATCTGATCCTTATAATTTTTACCAATTGAAAATGAGATAGTGCATTGTTCAGTTACCTTGGTCTCATTCACCTTTTTTATCTAGCTAATTGAGTACGAAGAAGGATGTTTCATCGTTGGTAGCCACAACTTGTCCACCATCACTCTTGAGACGATGTTCTCGCTACTACCATTGTTTATGATCACATCACAGACCTTTCCATTGACAGTGCACCAAATACGAAATATATTGTGTTGCTGTGGATGTAATTCTTTTTGTGGGGTATAAAGTAATCGCCTCACAACTAGAAATTCGCCACGATCCTCGTCCGTCATTTCATCGTCACCTGCTATTTCTTCAGTGATTTGTTCATGTTCGTTATAGCCATGGTCTTCTTCTACGGCCTCATCTTTAATGCCCCCTTCGTTTATAGTCAAGTATGTTGTTGAACGTTGAGGACAGGTGTTTGATCAGTGGTCTGGCTAGCCACAGCGGTAACAATTGTTCGACCTTGGCCGAGTATAAGGATTTGGAATCCTACTCGGGCCCGCTGTTGTGGGTGCTGCACGTTAAGGTCTGGATGAGCCGCTCCCCGTATCATGGTCTACGGTTGTAGGAGGTAGAGGACGTTCTCCTACTGGATCTTTTCCTCGTGCCAGCACTGGATCCTGTGTGGGACCCATCATGGGGGGTCGAGTTGAAGGATAGGAACAAGCAAGAACTCTTGCAAGTTGTGTTTCTGCCTTACCCACCAATTGAACTGCTTCATCTACGGTCCCGACTGGGTACATCTGAACTCGGTCCTGAATTGTCAGTCGCAACCCACCTATAAATCGTACCACTTTTTGTGACTCAGATTCTGACAGATCGTTTCGTGTAGCCAACCGCTGGAATTTCTCAGTGCAATCTGTGACAGTTCGGTTTTCTTGTCGGTAATTTTGATATTGATGGAATAATATCTGCTCATAGTCACTGGGGAGAAATCGTGATCGAAGAAGACGTCTCATCCGTGGCCATGATGAGATGGGCGCCTTGTTCTGGCGGGCTCGTGAGAGTTGTAATTGTTCCCACCATGCAGAAGCACCAGATTTTAACTTAAATGCTACCAATTTTACCCTTGTATGATCTGACACGTTCATGTAATCAAAATATCTCTCTACTTCGGCTAGCCAATCGAGGAAATCTTCTATACGTAATAAACTATTAAAACTAGAGAGTTCAGCCTTACCTCGATAGTCTCTTTCAGCACGATCTAGGTGATCGCCTCCATGGAATGGTCGTCAGGCAAAACCCTCATTAAGGTCCTCGTCGCTAGAACTTGAATCATCTGGTGTAGCCCTACGGTTTGTCACTGGTAGTGCTCTACGAAAATCGGGGTTGCGTCATACAACAACCATGGATGGTGGAGCAACCATAGGTGGTGGAGCACTGCCTAAGGCTCGAGGCAGAAGTAGCGCATCCGCAAGACGGTCGAGGGTTGCCTGCAGCCCTTGCATAGTCAACTGACTCTCTCGGTGGAAAGCTTCCATTCTTTTCGAAAGATAACGAATCCCTGGATCACCGTCCACAGGATTTTGATTCATACCTTCATTGTTTGCCATCGGCCCGAGGGAAATCCTCGCTTTGATATCAATTGACGCAGGATGAATGTGATGAGGATAACTACTCCGAATCTACAGAGCTTCTCTGGACTCCTCACAGAGACTTCTCGAATCCACGAGGAAAGAAAGCAGGAAATAGAAATAAATTCTAATAAATTCAAACTTGATTAATTAATGACTAAAAATGAGTTCACAACCCTTTCGAAAGAAATCAGAATCAAACTATAACTAAAACTCTTAGAATCTGCAACTTACTATAAATAATAAACTCACTATTTATAGACGGTCATGATGTTTACTAGTGCGCAAGGTTTTCGGCCAAAAATAGTAAGTATCCTATTTGGCTTCACCAAACTGTTCTCCTAATTATTCTAAGCTCTTTTCATGTTGGGCGCAACTCCTAAAGCCCAACGGATGAAGAGTTATAATCAAACTAAAACTTACTATTTATAGTAAAAAAGAAATTAAAGCAGGGAAACGACCGTCGATCAAGAGGTTTTTTGCAATTTCGAGCTGCACATATGTCGGGTTGGTTGGCCAAAGTAGCTCGTTCTACCCCAAAATCATATATTTTACATCGGGTAACTCATTCCGGATTGCGAGATATGCTCGATCTAAGGTCCGACGGTCCGGATCACTTCTGTCGTCGACCGGGCCTTTTCTGATTCATCTTGGCCATGAAACTATCCGCGACTCGCTCTACATCAGCCACCCCCCCAGGGATCGATGCCAAGACCTCGGAACCAGATGTGTTGTTGTAAGTGGGATAACTCCATCAGGTTTTCACGCTCATCTTCACCAACAAGACCAAACGTCAATTCGACCCAAAACTCAGGTGGCCCACGCTCCTGTTAACAATGTAAAACCATGCCTAAAACCTCTAGGTTTCGTGCGGTCTGGCTTGCCTGTGTTTTCGATCAGTCTGATTTTGGAGTGTCCATTAATCCCGGTGTACACCTAATAAGGGTTGACGCAGGGGAGGACATGAGGACGAGCACCGTCTTCCTTAAGAGGATAACTATTCCCAATCCACGGAACTTCTCTGGACTCCTCATAGAGACTTCTCGAATGCACGAGGAAAGAAAGCAAAAAATAGAAATAAATTCTAATAAATTCGAAATTGATTAATAAATTATTAAAAACGAGTTCACAACCCTTTAAATAGGGGTACCAAGCAATGGGAAAGAAATCAGAATCAAACTAAAACTAAAACTCCTAGAAATCGTG
This sequence comes from Magnolia officinalis, assembly GCA_021015155.1. Lineage (NCBI taxonomy): Eukaryota > Viridiplantae > Streptophyta > Magnoliopsida > Magnoliales > Magnoliaceae > Magnolia > Magnolia officinalis. The sequence goes on from JAJHSJ010000003.1 coordinate 106,059,945, forward strand.
ACTTACTATAAATAGTAAACTTACTATTTATAAACGGTCGTGATGTCTACTAGTGCGCAAGGTTTTCGGCCAAAAATAGTAAGTGTCCTATTTGGCTTCACCAAACCGTTCTCCTAATTATTCTAAGCTTTTTTCACATTGGGCGCAACTCCTAAAGCCCGACGGATGAAGAGTTATAATGAAACTAAAACTCACTATTTATAGTAAAAATGAAATTAAAACAGGGAAACGACCGTCGATCGAGTGGTTTTTCGCAATTTCGGGCTTCGCAACCCAGCACAGCCGGGTTGGTTGGCTAAAGTAGCTCGTTCTACCCCAAAATCATATTTTATGTCAATTAACTCATTCCGGATTGCAAGATATGCCCGATCTAAGGTCCGACGATCTGGATCACTTCTGTCATCAACCGGACGTTTTCTGATCCATCTTGGCCATGAAACTGTCCACGACCCGCTCTACATCAGTCCCCTCCATTTCAAAAGAACTCATCCTCAAGTTCTCATCCTGCGCTAGTTCATGATACTCGGTCAGGTCCGCGATGTTGAAAGTCCGTGAGATCGCCATGTCATCTGGAAGATCAACAACATAAGCATTGTCATTGATCTTTCGGATGATTGGTATCAGTCCAATCTTTTTTTTCTTCAACTTGTTGTACGTTCCGGTCGAAAATCATTCTTTAAGCAGATGGATCATTATTTGGTCACCCACCTCGAACACTTTTTGTTGTCGATACTTGTCCACTTGCTCCTTATACTTTTCGTTCAAGGCATGTAGCTTAGTTTGTACCTACACATGAATGTCCATGATCTTGTCAGCCATATGTTATACTGCAATGCTCATGCCTGGGAGCTTGGGCAGAGTGACCAAGTCTAGTGTGTGGCGAGGTACTCATCCGTAAATAACTTGGAACGGGAATTTCCCTTTCGAGCGGTTCATCATGTTGTTGAATGAAAACTCCGCTTGAGACAAAGCCAAATCTCACTGCTTCGGTTTTTCTCCTGAAATACATCGAAGGAGGTTTCCCAACGTGCGATTCACAACCTTAGTTTGACAGTCAGTCTGTGGGTGGTAGGCGCTGCTAAACTGAAGTCATGTATCGAATCGAGTCCACAAAGTTCGCCAAAAGTGGCTTATGAACTTCGTGTCACGGTCAGAAGTAATAGTCTTGGGAACCCCGTGAAGCTGCACAATTTCTCTAAAGAATACATTCGTCATGTGTGTTGCATCGAGAGTCTTCTTGCATAGAATAAAGTGCGTCATCTTGGATAAACAATTTACTACCACGAACACCGAATTCATGCCGCATTGTGTTTGTGGGAGACCAAGCACGAAATCTATAGATAAATCCTCCCAAGGGCCGTCAAGCACGGGTAACGGGGTGTAAAGGCCCGTATTATGAGATTATCCCTTAGAGGTCTGACAGATATAACAACGTTAGACTACCTTTCCCACATCACGTACTAATTATGGCCAGCAATACCGTTCTTCCGCAAAAGCTCGCATCTTGTCTCGCCCAAGGTGTCCACTGAGGCCACCTCCATGTAGCTCTTGGATTATTTATTCCCTTAGCGAACTGTTTGGGTTGCACAGTCGATTTCCCTTGAAAATGAACTTGTCTTACATATGTAAGTCTTCAGATGACCTTTTTGGCTCTAACCCATGCGTCCTTGAAGTCGTCATCATCGGCATATATGTCTTTGAGGCGCTCGAACCCAACAACCTCATTGTTCATAGTGACTAATAAAGTTGCACAACGACTCAGTGCATCAACTACTTTGTTCTGTTGCCCTAACTTGTGTTTTAGTACGAACGTGAATTCCTGTAAAAACGAGATCCATCTAGCATGCACACGGTTAATGATAGCTTGACTATTAATGAATTTGAGAGCTTGATGGTCCGTGTAAAGTATGAATTCTCTTTGAATCAAATAATGTCGCCAGTGTCGCAATGCCTAGACCACCGCGTATAACTCGATCTCATTTGTAGACCACTTCTTGCGTGCATCACTAAGTTTCTCAGGGCGTGTTTGGACGGGCCCATCCCATGGGATTGGATTGGATTGTATTAGGGTGGATAGCAAGTAATGATGGCTGTGTCAGTGGATTGCTAGCAATCCCATGGGATTGCTATATCCAGGGAATTCACCACCGAGTGTGTTTGGCTCGCCTGGCTAATCCCGGGATTACGTCAGCCAATCCCGGGATTGCTCCGTCTAACCAAACATGTCCCAAGCAAAATAGATGGGATTAAAAGGGATTGGGTGGATTTCAAGGTAATGATGGTGATGCCAGTGGATTGCTGGCAATCCCATGGGATTGCTATATCCAACTTATGCCTGTTTTGCACGCCCAGCCAAATCCCGGGATTGCTCCTTCCAATCCATCCTAATACAACCTAATCCCATCCACCCTGCCCGGCCAAACAAGCCCTCACTGTAGAAGGCTACCGGCCTATCTTCTTGAGACAAAACTCCCCCAATTCCGACATATGATGCATTACATTTGACTTCAAACTTTGTCGAAGTTGGGAAGTACAAGAACTGGGATCGTGGATAATCTGCATTTGATTTCGACAAAGCTCCTGTCGGCTTCGTCAGTCCACTGAAATTGCCCTTTCTTCATGCAATCTGTGATTGGTGACACAATGGTACTGAAATTTTTCACAAATCCACTTTTAGCGACAGAAATTTTCGTCGCTAAAAGTCAACTTTTCACAGCTAAATACTTTTAGCGACGAAACTTTTCGTCACCAAATTTGTCGCTAAAAGACCGATGTACAAGGCATTTATCAGCGAAAAATTTAAATCATCGCTACATGCAAGCTTTTTAGCGACGAAAATTTTCGTCGCTAAAAAAAATTTCTAGGACCTTTAGCAGCGAAAACTTTCGCTGCCAAAAAAATTTTCAGGACTTTTAACAGCGAAACTTTTCCCCGCCAAAATAACTTGCAAGACATTTAGTAGCGAATATTTTTGCCGCAAAAAAAAAAATCCGAAAATTACAAGACTTTTAGCAGCGAAAAGTTTTGCCGCCAAATAACTTCTAAGACTTTAGCAGCAAAAATTTTCGCCGCCAAAAAATTTCCAAGACTTTTAGCAGAGAAAATTTTCGCCGCCAAATAATTTCCCAAGAATTTTTAGCACCGAAAGCTTTCGCTGCCTAAAAATTTCTAAGACTTTTAGCAGCGAAAATTTTCGCCGCCAAAAAAACTTCTAAGACTTTTTAGCAGCGAAAATTTTCGCCGCCAAAAAATTTCCAAGACTTTTAGCAGCGAAAATTTTTGCCGCCAAATAATTTTCCAATAATTTTTAGCACCAAAAACATTCGCTGCCTAAAAATTTCCAAGACTTTTAGTAGCGAAAATTTTCGCCGCAAAAAAAAAAAATTCAAGAATTTTTAGCACCGAAAACTTTCGCTGCCCAAAAATTTCTAAGACTTTTAGCAGCGAAAATTTTCGCCGCCAAAAAAACTTCTAAGACTTTTTAGCAGCAAAAATTTTCGCCGCCAAAAAATTTCCAAGACTTTTAGCAGCGAAAATTTTCGTCGCCAAATAATTTTCCAAGAATTTTTAGCACCGAAAACTTTCGCCGCCTAAAAATTTCCAAGACTTTTAGCAGCGAAAATTTTCGCCGCCTAAAAAAATTCCAAGAATTTTTAGCATCGAAAACTTTCGCTGCCCAAAAATTTCCAAGGCTTTTAGCATCGAAAATTTTCGCCGCCAAAAAAATTTTCAAGATTTTTTAGCAGCGAAAACTTTCGCTGCTAAAAAAATTGTTCCACTTTTAGCGACGAAAATTTTCGTTGCTAAAAGTCCTTTTTTTAATATATAGCTCAAAATTCCGCACAAAATTCCTGATATACACCTGTTAACAATATATTTCATCGTATTCATCCTAATATACACCTGTTATATAATATATTTCATCATATTCACATTCACATCTAGCTAAACCCAAACCCAAACATAAACTACATTCATTCAAACACAAACAATCTTATCTGCATCACATTCATTCACGCATTAATACATATAAACTTAACATAATAAACAAATATACAAAAAAATCACAAAGATGAAGGCGGAGGTGGTGGAGCATCGGTGGGTAAGCGTGCAGCGAAAGCCTCTAACATCTGCATCATCCGTCGCTCATGGTCTGCCCGCATCTCCTCCATCCTCCTCTCCTGCTCCTCCCTCTGCCTCGCCAGATGATCCTCCATCCTCCTCTCCTGCTCCTCCCTCTGCCTCGCCAGATAATCCTCCATCTTCCTCTCATGCTCCTCCCTCTGTCTCACCAGCTCCTCCATCATCTTCCTCTCCTACTCCTCCCTCTGCTTGTCCAGCTGATCTTTGATGTCATCGACGACAACCCGTAGCTGCTGAACCTCTCTCTCTGCGGTATCAGCTCGGCGTACGGTACTTTCGCCAACGATGATGGATCGGCTGGAGGCAGCTCTAACGGTGCCATGAGCTTGGCACCATGGCCAAACCCACGCAAATATCCAGAACGGGTGCCAAGCACCTGACTCAGGATCTCTGGCTCACTCCGCTGAGTACCATCGGGAGTGGGCTGACTGCGTAAAGTGTTCATCTCCTCCTGTAATGAAAACATATGAATTTTCATAATAAATGACATTATTTATAATTTAAATGCAATTAAATTTTACAATGTAAGGATTTTTACCCAAATCTCGCTGGCTCTCTGGGATGTAACTCAAGATCCCGTCGTCTGCCGACAGTGAGTCCCTTTGTAGAAGTCTACTGGTCCAGGCTCCTGGCCAGTGACGGAATCTCGCTGCGCAATCGAAAGGACAATAGAGTTAATATAAATGCATTGAAAGAATATATAAACGTAATAATTACCAGTACTTTCTTACCATGTCATGACGAAGTCGTACGAATGACTTTGAACCAGCTACATGGTTCACTTCTAACTTTCCTCTGTTGTCAGAATTTATTTTGCTCCTTTTCTGAACACATTATTCATAATACATTGTTATTAATTGTGAAATTAATTATTACGCTAAAATATCGTAAATATGTAAATATTACCTGAAAAGAATCAAACAAAAACCTATCACAGAGTATCCGCAAGTCCCCATCAGTCACGTGCAGCGGTGCGGACTGTACGGCCTCCTCGTGGCTCACGCACCGCTTGTACTGCCGGATCTAACCTAGTGCGGTAATCCTTGAACTGCTCCTTCATCATGTCGTCGACGGCATGGGAAATTTGCGGAACACTCAAATCAAAGTCAAATTTATCCTGTAGTTTCATAAATAATAGATTAAGACAATAAACTTATTAAGAAAATAACTTAACCATAAATGAACATTTATAAAATAAATTTTAATTGACTAAAATTTACCTGAAGGCGCTGACGGATGAGCTGCTGAACATCATCTGTCACGTCTCTCCAACGAGGAGTGGTGGGGGAATCAGAGATCGGCATAAGACACCGACCTCTAACGTAAACAACATGGCATTGTTCCCTACAGGTCTAATGCAATCCTGTGGGAACTCTACCGTCACCCTACCCTCACGCGTAAGTCACTCTAAAAGTAACCCACGCGTGGGTCCACGTCCTCGCCGGCTGGTCGACGACGCTGTTGTAACAGAATTATGTAAGTCTAAACATAAACAGAAATCATTAAAAGAAATATATGTCTAAACTTACATGCAGTGCCTGGTGTATGCGCGACTGGGGGATCAGACGCCTGCGATGCAATATGCGACGGCGATGCTGGCTCCGTCGCATCACGAGTAGAAGGGGTAGATCCGTGCACGAACGACGTACTCTCCGACCTGGTGCCATCACTGAATATGTGCGAACTACGAAATTTAAACAATGTCAATACAAGTTGAATATACTAAAACATTATACAAGTAGTGTTGACGGTATAATGCATTTGTGCTTATGCTCAGAGAGATGAATAAAATATTATTAGACCATTACACTATAATGCAAGCATAATATAATAAAACTGTAAACTTTAATATATAACCATTGGAAATTCCATTACACATTGTCATTATATATTAAATACACATATTTGTTGTAATACGAAACAACTATGAGGTAAACTATCCGAAGTACTCCGTGCGTAAGTTATCGTATGCTTCAGAAGTGTATGTCATCCCGTGTGAAGCATTGGACATTTTTATAGCCAACATGACAGTCACAATAGAAGAAATCTGATCTATCGGGACTCCGTTCAAATGTGCAAGTGACAGAGTCTCATCTTCCATATCTCGTTTCCCACGGTTATATATCTCCATCAGCTCCGAAATTTTTTGAAGATTGTATAATCTTTTGTCTGAGTCGTCGTCGATATATTCCACTCTACACTCATCGACCAGACTGGGTATCTCGATGGCCCTACCAGAAGAAGACAGGACCGAAACGTCCATCTGCAACAGCTGATGAAGTACGTTGCGTGCTTCTGCTATGCTCTGGTTTGAGGATGACATGATTAGAAATTGTCTCAACTGTAAATGTGAATTATAAACAAGTCAATAAAAGGAATTAATCATGACTTGTAATTTTCACGTATACATGGAATACATAAATTATTTGAATTAAAAAATGACATGTAAATTATATGTACATTTAATAATCGTCGTCTATATCATTATCGCTTAGGGCTATTTCTTCTTCACCATCACTATCGCTGATTAGTATTTCCTCCTCATAGTCTCCAACGTTGTCATCAATGAAACCTGTATCATCTCTAACAATGTCTTATATTAATGAGGCATCAACATGATCAGGTGGCACATCATCTCTGTCTAATTGTACTACATCAATATCAATACTTGAATAAGTCCCTGTATCCCTAGATGGCATGTCTTCTTGATACGCTTGTTCATCCCTAGACGTGTCATTTCCCCCGTCCTCGCTATCTTCAACTTCTGGTACGGGAACGTCAAATACATTCCTGAGCTTTATTTTCTGCACCACGTGCCAAGAGCCGCCTAACTTAGTTTCAGCGAGGTAAAATACTTGTTCAGCCTGACTGGCGAGGACAAATGGGTCATCCTTAAACCACTTTCGAGATAAATTTATGCTGGTAAAGTAGTTGTCAGTCTGTATTCCCAACTTCTTATTTCCAATGTCCCACCAATCACATCTAAATAAGTGAACCCATTTTCTCGTACAATAACTCAGCTCAATAATATCAGTCAAAATATCATAAAAGTCAATTTCATCCTCATTTGTTCCTTTTACAACTACCCCACTATTTTGCGTGGTCCTGTACTTCTCACATTCTTCAGTGTGGAACCGAATCTCATTTACAATATAACCTGTATATCTAGATACACGTCTATCAGGGCCACACGCCAGTGAGTATATTGCATCAAACACATCTGCAGAGTTGCTTGTGCGCAACGTCTTTATCTATTATCATGTACAAAATATAATTGTTTAGTGATTTTCTTAAGTTGAAATAATGTGCAATACAACAGAAATTCTAAGTGTGGTGAGATACAATGTGAAATCTTACACGTTCGGCGAACCATTCTGGAAACTGATCCTGATGCATCCGATCATAATTTGTGGAGAATTTGGACTTCATCTCTTCTATGTGTTCACTACACATAAATGGCACGTCGTCAGCAAGAAACATTAAGATTATCGTATGTTGGAATTACAATAATCGAGGGAAGACTTACTCCAAGTACGACTCTATTTCTTCACAATTGTGCAACACATACCATCGCACCTTTGCTAGATCCCCAAGGTCCATATCCTGAAACGTCGGGGATCTTAAAGGATGAACATTTTGTGCAAATATAGATATGAGTCCTTTTTCATGCTCCTGCCCTTCATCGGCATTCTGATCTTCTCGGTTGAATCTAGTCTCTATGCCACGAAGATACATGGACAAAATGTAATGCATCATTATCAATGTACGCTTCAGCTATCGACCCCTCCGGTAATGCCTTATTCCTCACAAATTGTTTGAGTGTGTGAAGGTATCTGTACACAAAACCACTGTGTTATACGTATGAAAACAAGCATATATGCAGTTTATTGAATGAATAAAAATTTCAATAGGTTCTACCACTTTTCGATCGGATACATCCAACGATATTGTACTGGGCCTGCAAGCTTCACCTCGTGCGGTAAATGAATCGCTAGGTGTACCATGACATCGAAAAATGCAGGTGGAAATATTCTTTCAAGTTTACAAAGGATTATGGCAATGTCCCTCTCCAGTCTTTTAATAACATCCACATTCAACGATTTTGAACACAAATCCTTAAAGAATATCCTCAACTCAATCAGCGTCGCACTGATATCCTTGCTCAGGAATCCACGAATCGCAACCGGTAGTAGGCGTTGCAGGAGGTGATAATCATTACTTTTCATTCCTGTTACCTTACAATCCGTAACGTTTACACGCCGAGATATGTTTAACGCATACCCATCGAAAAACTTCACCGATCTCAACCATTCACATAAACGTTTTCTCTCTAATTTGGTCAACGTGTAGCAGGCTGCTGGTATAGTATACGAATTTTCATGTGGTTGCAAGTGTAACTCTTTCCTTAAACCCATTTCTTGTAGATCCAATCGAGCCTTGAAACTGTCTTTTGTTTTCTTCTCTATGTTCATCACTGTTCCGAAGACATTGTCACATATATTTTTCTCAATATGCATGACATCCAAGTTGTGTCGCAATTTCAGATCACTCCAATAGGGCAACTCAAAAAAGATGCTCTTCTTCCTCCAGTTATAGTCCAATACTGTACGTTTCCTCTTCTTCAAGTGCGATGCCTTACCAAATCTAACTTCTCCAATGTTACTCAGTTGTTGCATCACATCTTCTCCAGATAGCTCTTTCGGGGGTGGCCTATGATCTTGTTTGCCATCAAAGATCATCGTCTTCCTGCGCCAACTATGATCGCTCGGAAGGAAGCGACGATGGCCCATATAACATGTTTTTCTACCATGCTTCAATGACAATGAACAAGTCTCAATACCACATGTAGGACAAGCCAACTTGCCCTTCGTGCTCCACCCAGACAAATTTCTATATGCAGAAAAGTCATTTATTGTCCACAAGACCGCTGCATGAAATTGAAATGTCTGTCCTGCAAATGTGTCATACGTGTGTACACCTTGACTCCACAACTCGTTTAACTCATCTACTAAAGGTCGCAAGTACACATCAATGTCATTCCCAGGTGACCTGAGTCCAGGAATAAGCAATGACATCATGAAAAATGACTCCTTCATACACAACCAAGGGGGTAAATTGTAGGGCATAAGTACCACTGGCCACATACTGTCGAGCTACTCATATTACCAAATGGATTAAAACCATCACTTGCAAGACCTAGTCGAACATTGCGAGAATCCTCTGCAAACCAGTCATGTTGCTTGTCAAAATTTTGCCAGGCTTCAGAGTCCGCAGGGTGCCTCAGTGTACTATCATCATGAACGCGTTTCTCCTTATGCCACCTCATATCTTCAGCCGTCTTACGAGACATAAACAATCTTTGCAATCTTGGTTTCAATGGGAAGTACCTTAACACCTTTCGCGGGATGTTCTTATCCCTGGCTTTGTCATACTTCCACCTAGACTCTCCACATTCTTGACACTCTCCAGCATCCTTATGCTCTTTCCGATATAATAAACAATCATTTATACATGCATGTATGAGTTCATATCCAAGGCACAAGTCTCGCATCAAGGATTTTACCTCGTAATGGGACTTAAGCAATGTCTCACCGTCCGACAATGCTTCTTTCAACAACTCTAGCAACATGTTGAACGATTTATTACTCCAACGATTTATTGTCTTCAAATGAAGTAACTTTGTAAGAAAATTCAACTTGAAGAAGTTCTTACACCACGGATAAAGTGGACGTTGTGCATCCCTCAACAACCTATTAAACTTTTCTGATTCGATATCACCCATTGGAGGAATATCTTGGCTACTGCTTATCGCTGCAAAATCAGTATCCGCAGCTATTCCCCTAAACACATCCCCTATGATATCGTGCATTTCGTCAACGTCTTCATCCTCGTCATCCGGCACAATTGGATCAGCAATGACTTCAGTGGGCTCAACTCTATGGGTCATATCTTCACCATGATAGATCCACCAAGTGTAACCCTGGTCAATCCCAACTATGAACAAATCATTCTCTACTTTGTTTAAAGTCTTAAATATCATGTTCTTGCATTTTCGACATGGACACCTAATCCTATTCCTTGAATCTGCCTGATTTCGCGCAAATTCCATGAACTCTTCAACCCCTTGTTTATACTCTGGGCCAAACCTGTTCTTAGCTCGCATCCAACTCTTATTCATGTCTACAATGAAAAGACTAAAGTCAGTTTATGGAAATAGCTTTAAGATTATGCTAATTATAGGTTTAAGTTATATTATATTTTAGGATTTAATAATAGGTATAGTTTAGGTTATAACTTTAGGTTATAGGTTTAGTTTTAGA